>AP025050.1:1563004-1611014 GCA_036186865.1 Eustoma russellianum | reverse complement strand
AAAAAAAAAAAAAAAAAAAAAAAAACCTTCCTACTTCATCTTGTTCTTGAGTTGTGAGCCAAACTCATGCAAAATTGTATAGCTCTTGTATTTTGTTTTTTAATTTCTTTTAAGAGGTTGTAATCTTCACAAGTGAAAGCTAATTATTTAATCTACATCACTTGCGATTTTTTTGGACTCGGTTGAATAAAGATTTTCACATTTCAACCATAGCTGTGAATTTCTTTTTTTGGGTAAATCAGGAAACCTAGCGGCCTAGCTGTGAATGTTAGTTTGTCGGAAGGATGTGAATCCTTTAAGCAGAAGATTAATGTCTTTGTATCATGCTGTTTTGGCTATAACCTCAACACTACTACCAAAAGTCTGAATATATCTGCCAAAATAAAGCCTTCATCAAGGCTTATCCCCCCCCCCCCCACCCACACACACACACACTCACACTCACACTCATACAGACACATATGTACTTTGGATGGGGGCCGGGAACAAAGCCTTTTGCATGGCTTACTTCTTGTTCCAACATATGTTTCTTAGTTTGGCTGCATTAGCAACTATGAAGACTACAGTAAAAAAAAAATCATCTTTTTTATGATGTTGCACAAGCACGAACCTGAAGGTCCAATTGATTTTACCATATCAGATTTCTTGAAAGTATATCCAATAAAGTTGGCATCTTTTGATGTCAACATCTGCACACAAAAAATGGCTGAGAGATCCTATTATTGAAAAGGGGAAAAAACAAAAGGAAAAATTCATATCCAGAGAAAAACACCCACCTTTCGCCAAGGTCCAACTTTTGGTGTTGTTGATGGCAGATTTTCCCCCTATGAAGACCAAACACATCAGAATAAGAGCATATCTGCTCAAAAATTTCAATACATCAAAATCTAAATTGGACAAGTATAGCTCATAAACTATACTACTCAACAGTGTGATATACTAATCCAAGGTGGGCAAGTATTAACTACACACCTCAGAGAAGTTTTCAAAATTTTGAGTGTCCAAATCTCCGTTGACCTTAGGCTTGAATGCAGCTTCCATTTCATATAGCAAATCCCATTTGACATCTTTAAACCATGGATGAGCCTGAAAATTACATGTTAAAAAACTCCTTTGATGAACTGATACTCCTCACTATGAATTTGCATTGCTCATGTCCAAATCTACCTCATAATAAAGCATTTCGGAGAATTAAAGATCCAAGCTACCCATAAAGCTAGTCTCATATGAGTGATCTTATATATCCTCCCGCAGTAAATTATTTAAGTGAGCTAAAAAACCACGAAGTACGGGAGCCAGACCCAGAAAAAGAAAAATCATATGCTTAACCTGATTACTGAGCGTGTAAGCATGCGCACAATTTTTAAAGTATATAATTCAAGTGGCAAGGCATTCCTCCTTCAAGGACATAAAAACAGAACTGTATGCATAACCTAATTACCGAGCATGTGGCTGATTTGTACATAGTATGTTTTAAGTGGTTAAGCATCTTTATTCAAGAAATTATTAAAAAATAAGAGAGAAAAAAATATGGATGAATACCAAGCGTGTATGCACTTTTGTCGTAAATAAATCACTTCCAATTGGTAAAGCCCCTTTGCTGTTTAACAAGTAGAAAATTAAAAATGATAGCGCTAAAGCACCTTTATATCTTCCACTCCACCAGTTCCCAATCTTTTCTCAACATCACATAGCAAATGACGAATCAGATCCTTAGCCTCGTCTGAGACTTTGGGCTCTTCTGGGAACTTTAAACATGTCCTCCAGTTTACTATCTGAATGAGATATGCATAAATGTATATCAGTAGAAATAGGCAAACAACAAGAAACCTGACAATAACAGAATCTCTTCATCTCTTTCAGGAAGCTAGTCCTACTAAAATCCATGACTACAAATGTCAACATCCTTCTTTTGAAGCTTTAAGTCAATTTATTCCTGGAAACGCTTGCTTGAATGCCTTAAAATATTCTGAGAAAACTACAAGCATATCCAGCTCCGAGAGTAGAAGGAAAAAAGTTTCAGATAACACCGTCTCTATGACAAACTGCAGGAGCATTTCAGTACCTTGCGGCATGCCATTCTTGGATCATCAGAGCAAAAGGGTGGATATCCAACAAGCATCTCGTACATGATAGCTCCCAGTGACCACCAATCACACTCTATTCCATATCCTTTTTTCAACAAAATCTCTGGTGCCATATAATCTAGTGTTCCAACTGTAGAATATGCCTGCAAAATTATTCCACACGAATAATCCCCAGAATAACTAAATCGAGAAAAAGAAACGGCAACAAAAGAATTGACCTGTAGTTTCTGCCAGCAAGAAACTAGAAAGAGACAGGGGACATACCAAGGCCCGGCGATTACGCTTCCACTGCTGTAATTGTTCCTTTGGCATTGCCCAAGGAGCTTTATTTGCTGAACGACCTTCTAATTCACTTAGAGACTCTTCAGTTATGAAGTCATCTTCTTCCAAGAAGATTGATGAATACTTATTCTCCAGTGGCTTACATAAGCCGAAATCAGAGAGCTTTAAGTGACCATTTTTGTCCAATATCAAGTTGTCTGGTTTTATATCCCTATAAGAATTAACTTTAGTTAAGCTTCAACCAATAATGATACACATGAAAGGTGATCCAAATCGCTAATATTAAGTAATGTCCGGAAGTATGTTATTTAACTCCCTATTATGCTAATACATTCAATAGGATTTTCAACAGAACAGAAAACCACACACACATAACAACTGAGGTGTACTAAAATTTGCTCTCCTATTCTATATGGCCAACATCAAAGATCATGCCTAGATAACATGAGAACAGAAACCTGAATTAGAAAATGATAAAACCTTTTTTCCCAAATGGCGTAAAAGAGTTGGGAAGAAAATACAAACCTTAGCACTTTGAATTGTTTGGCCAATATGACGAAGAAAGTATAGGAAAGTGCACGTGGGCAAAGAAAGAATGGACTCTGTCAGTCTGACAGCACAAAGTTATATGACATAATGAGGGGCCTTACTGAACCAGAACAACTTGGTCCTTTAATACTATTGCTATATGGTATAAACGGTCTGCGGTAAAGCCAGCTAGATCAGGTTAGACAAATATTCATGTTTCCTCGCCAAGTCAACCAAGAAGGTAAGATGAGCTTATATTTACTAGCACTTTTAACATATAAAATCTATATCATTACAAGACAAGACTAAGAACTAAACTTAAAAAACAAGAGCTCTGCAGCTATCCGGACCCCAAAAAAATTAACTCTTACCCTCAGAAGACAAAGATCCAAATTTTACATTCACACTGAATTCTTCGAATCTGTCCCACCATAAGTGCTTCGTCTGACATCTAAAAAGGGGAATATTTTCCTATTCACCATAATTACGTTTTGGAGTTTAATAAAAATGAAGACAATCGCATTGCTTAGAGAAATTTCTTTTGGATAAGTATGGCTTCTGTATAGTTGAAGAACTATGTTAAGAAACAAGTAACTTGAATTTTTCAAAGGAACAAGTCAATGTGCAATATTTACAGCTTACAAAAGCTAACAAAAATAAGACCAACTCAAAGGAGTCAATTTCAAGGATAAATTGAAAACAACAACACCAGAACTACTAAAACCGAGCAAATTGAGCGTCACCTTTACCTATGAACATAGTTGTGTTTATGTATAGAATGTATAGCCAAAACGCTTTCAGCAATGTAGAATCTTGCAACATCTTCAGAAAGTACATCCTCTCTCATCAATAAAGTCATGATGTCACCTCCAGGCAAATACTCCATGATAAGATATAAGAAATCTGAATCTTGGAAAGAATAGAATAGCTTTACTATGCACCGACTATCAACCTCAGCCAGCAAATTTCTCTCAGATCGAACATGCTCAACCTAAAAAAGAAGTGGACAAGCTTATTAACCAAGGAATCCAGTAAAAATTTAGTCACGCCCATGAAAGCAAAATTGGATTTTTGAAGCCAATCATATGGATATGGCACACAAAGACCGGCTTTTTTCTGAAGAAGAAGAGAAAAAAAGAATTCATGAGACAAACTATTAAACTGTGTCCCTTGCTCAATATTCGCAACTACATGAAAGTACAGTCAATTATTAATGTAGCACCAATACTGATTATCAATTATCATCAATCCTGAGAGTGTCAGCTTATTGCCCTTTCGAGGGGCTCCGAGCCACCTAGGCTGAAACATGAAGTGTCCATGAAGCAAAAGAAAGAGTCCCAAAGAATGAAGTAAAAAAAAAAAAAAATAACCAGTCAACGGGCAATTAAAAAAGATAGTAAGATTTGTAGAAAACTTAATGAAGAATGATGAATTCTGTAATCTTATTCACAAATGAATAGTTTAAGTCTTGTAGACTACTTCACTTCTTAAATGTACAGCCCTATATATATACACAGAGAGAGAAGTAACTAACGGCTACTTGACATACCATCCAGTGGATGATGTAAGCAATTCCTAACGGCTATACTACACTTAAACAAACAGTCCTTATTTTCTACATCCCCCCTCAAGCTTGGTGTACACATTTGAACAACCAAGCTTGGACAATAATCTATGAAATAAGCTAGGGGAAACTGATTTTGTGTAGATATCTGCAACCTGATCAGTGGAGGGAATATATTTTATACATAACGTCTTACTTTCAAGTTTCTCTCTAATAAAGTGCCGATCAATCTCAACGTGTTTAGTCTTGTCATGATGTACTGGGTTTTCAGCCATATGTATCGCAGAAATGTTGTCACAAAATGCAGTAATCTGTAGGCTCCCAGAATCTTGATGCAAATCCTTTAACACTCTCTTTATCCATAAGCTTTCACAAATACCCAACGCCAATGCTCTAAGTTCTGCTTCAGCACTGCTGCGGGCAACCACTGACTGCTTTTTACTTCTCCAAGTAACGAGATTGCCCCATAGAAATGTACCATATCCAGATGTTGACTTCATGTCATGCTTTGAACCACCCCAATCTGCATCCGTATAGACTTGAATATCCCTACAAGAATGTTTACCAAAAAATAACCCTTGGCCTGGAGAGCCTTTTAGATACCTTAGAATTCGCATAACTGCTTGTAAATGTAAATGAGTGGGTGAGTGCATGAATTGACTAACATAACTAACCGCATAACAAATATCCGGCCTTGTATGGGAGAGATAGATTAACTTACCGACCAATTTTTGATATGACAAGACATCATTTAAAGGTTTACCTGTTGAAACCTTCATTGAATTCATCGGTTCCATAGGAGTGGAGGCAGGTTTGCTGCCCAGCATACCGGTTTCCTGGAGCAAGTCTAAAACATACTTCCTTTGAGAAATTATCATGCCTGTTTTGTTCCTGCCTACCTCCATTCCCAGAAAGTAGCGCAGGGGCCCTAAATCCTTTACCTCGAACTCAGTGGCTAAATACCTTTTAACAGTCGATATACTTACACAACAATTTCCAGTTAAAATTATGTCATCAACATAAACAATGAGAATAGTAACTATATTACCCGAAGCATAAACAAATAAGGTATGATCACTTTGTGCTTGTATAAATCCAAAAGCAAGAAGAACTTCTGTAAATTTGCTAAACCAAGTTCTTGGTGACTGTTTTAACCCATAAATGGACCTCTTAAGCTTACAAACTTTGCCTTGTGTCTCAACAGTCTCAAAGCCAGGAGGTATTTTCATATAAACTTCTTCTTTCAATTCACCGTTCAAGAAAGCATTTTTGATATCAAGTTGAGCTAATTCCCAGTCAAGGTTCACTGCCACTGAAAATATAATTCTAACTGTGTTAAGTTTTGCCACTGGGGCAAAGGTTTCCATGTAATCAATACCATAAGATTGTGAAAAACCCTTTGCAACCAATCTAGCCTTATGCCTATTAATGGTCCCATCAGAATTATATTTGAGAGAAAAAACCCACTTACAACCAACAGGGTGAGCATTCTTAGGAGTTTGAACTAATTCCCAAGTGTTGTTTTTCATTAAGGCGGACATTTCATCATAAACTGCCTTTTTCCATTCTTTGTGCCTTAATGCATCTTCAACCGTTAAAGGGACAAATTGGTTATCTAAGTGAACAGTAAATGACTTAAACTTTGGATTTAATCTGTCATATGAGACGAACTTAGCAAGAGGATAAACTGAAAAACTTTGTTGGTTACTCAAAAACTTATGATACTTGAGACATTCCCTAGTTCCCTTCCTAATAGCAATAGGTAAGTCTAAGTGTTCCTGGTGACTTTCTGTGACAGGATCACAATCATTTGTACTAACTGATTCACTAGAGTTGGATTTACCTGAAGGTGGATTGGCATTTGATGATGGATCCAGTGACTTGAGTCTCCTTCTAGAGTAAAACTGCGTGATAGGCAAGTGACTTCTTCCTTGTTCTGTGCTATGAACATCACCAGAAGGCTCAACCTCACCTTCCCTGTGCGTTGTTAGGTCATCCTGGTTGCTGTCCACAATCATCTGTGTACCTCCAGGTGAATGGCATCCAACAGAGGATATATCTATAATACTCCAGAAGTCTCTCTGTTCAGAATCACTAGATGTAGCATCATAAGTATAATATGGAGACTGCTCATCAAAACATACATCCAGAGTAGTGTAGAATTTTCTGGTTTTAGGGCAGAAACACTTATACCCTTTCTGTGAATTTGAATAGCCTAAGAAGGTGCATTTGATTGATCTTTTGTCTAGTTTACTTCTAGACTGGGACTGAAGATATACATATACCACACAACCAAATGTTTTAAGCGGAATTTCTGGTAGTAACAGGCAGTGAGGAAAACAGGCAAGTAATTTTTCCCGTGGACTAATGTAATTGAGGATCCTAGAGGGCATCCTATTAATCAAATAGGTTGCTGTAAGAACAGCCTCCCCCCATAGAAACTTGGGCACATGCATAGCAAACATAAGTGACCTAGCAACACTTAAAATATGCCTATGTTTCCTTTCAGCCACTCCATTTTGCTGTGGAGTATAAACATTAGATGTTTGATGGTGAATGCCTTGTGTATTTAGGAAAGCTTTGACTTCTTTATCTAAATACTCACTCCCATTATCAGATCTGAACGTCTTCACAGTTGTATCAAACTGATTTCTTAATAAACAGATAAAGGTTTTGAACACTTGACAAAGTTCTGATTTACTCTTCATCAAATAAACCCAAGTTATACGTGTATGATCATCAACAAATATGACAAACCACCTACTTCCATTCACATTTAACACTCTTGAAGGACCCCAAATATCAGAGTGAATGAGATTAAAAGGCTTACTTTCCTCATATGGTTTGGCAGGATATTGTGCTCTATGCAGCTTACCATAAATGCATGTTTCACATTTAAGACAATCTAATGAAATATCCTTAAATAAATCAGGCTTGATCTTCTTCATGTATAAAAAGTTAGGATGGCCCATCCTTCTATGCCACAACAAAATAAGACCTATTCTAGAATCAGATCTATCTATTCTGGGAACAGTCTTGCTGTTCATGCAAGAATAAATACTAGAATAGTCTGCAAAACAGCCTGGTTTGATACTTTACAAAACGTACAATCCTTTACAATGATTAGCACTGCCAATCATCCTCTGGATCATCTCCTCTTTCATTGTTTTCCCCTGAAAACAGAAAGAAGAAGATGGAAGAAAGAAACATTCAAATGGTGTAAATAGTGTCAAGCAGCAATTATCACTCATAAGCTGTCTGACTGAAACTAGATTACAATCTAGTTTAGGGACGTACAACACCTGTTTTAACATAAGTGTATCAGACAGTCTTATATTTCCGTGGCCTAAGATGTCTATACTTTCTCCATTAGCAACTTTTACCCTTTTAGGAACAGCAAAATACTCAAATTCCCTAAGCTGAGATTTATCGAAAGTCATATGGTTGGTAGCACCCGAATCAACTATCCATGTTTGTGCAGACTTACCTCCCTTACCTATGCATGCCATAGTAGCCCTGATCTGATCATTCTGGCTTTGAGATCTTTGACTGTCAATCACCCTTAACACAGCATCAAGGTGTGCCTGAGTGAAGACGGGCTCACTGGTTGATGGTCCAGCATCAGCAATGGTAGCCCTAGGGGATCTCCATGAGTCAGCATCTGAACGCCTTGTGTTATTACAGTCAGTTTTTCCAGAATGTCCTTGCTTAAAGTGGTTTTGCCTGAAGTATGGTGGAGGCTTGACTTGAGAGCCTGGCCTTCTGTAGCATTCTTCAATGACATGGCCATCTCTCTGGCAATACCTGCAATACTTTTTGTTAGAACTGCGGTATTCATTGTGATTTACCTTTCTGGAGTTAAGACCAACAATCTGTGTTTTGTTCTCCTCATGTGAAACAAGTGCTGAAGATTCAGAGGAAACCACTGCATGCGGCCCCAGCATCACTTTGATTCTGCTCTCTTCTTGACGGACCTCAGAGAATGCTTCATTGATGGAAGGTAGAGGCTTAGTACTCAGAATCCTGCCCCTAACTGCATCCAGATCTTTATGTAGACCAGCAAGAAAACCAAACACTCGCTTAGTTTCCTTGATTTTTACGTATAGCTGGGTATCCTTTGAGCATTCCCACTGATACACTTCCAGAGAGTCGATCTGTTGCCAGATCTGGGACAGACTGCTGAAGAATTTACTAACCGTTTGGTCTCCTTGTTTGGTGTCCCTCAGTTGAGTCTCTAGTTCATATAACTCAGCAATATTGTCCCTTTTTGAATACATGTCCTTTGCAGCTTTCCATATTGCTGCAGCCGTGGAGTACAACATGAAGACGTTGCCTACTTCAGGAGTCATAGAACTCAGTATCCATGACATAATCATTGAATTCTCAGCTTCCCAAGTTGAGAATTTGTCATCAGTTTCCTTAGGAATTTCCATTTTTTCAGAAAGGTATTCCTTTTTTCCTCTTCCTGTGATGAACAACTCCACTGCTCTGCTCCATGGTAAGTAATTGTTTCCATGGAGTTTTTGGTTAGTGATAGACACCGGTGTGGAGTCCAGAATGGAACCAGTGGGGTTGGATGTTCTTTCACTTGCAGTGACGGATGTAGTCTCACTGCTTTGGTCAGTCATTTTTTTTTTTTTTTTTTGGTTGAAGATTAGAGAAATGAGGAAGAAATTATGGACGGAAGCTTTAGCTGGTAAGAGAAAAAAAATGTTGTGAAGAAGATGAAGTTTTTAAGAGAAAAAAAAGAACAAATAAATAATAGCTTGGCTGTGAATCTGCTGACGAATCGATTGATAGAGACAGAAGGAGTAAAGCATTAAATGTTGTACACAGGGAAATCTACGGAGATATTTTGAAGTTCACAATTGCAAAATTTTAAAAGAAAAAATGGGCACTTCGGTACACAGATAATGAGAACAACTCCCAAGTTTGCATGTGAAAGTACAGCAGGCACGTGGCCTCTTAGCTGGTATGATATAAGACACGTTGATAAACGTGTAGTGGTTTCAGACTAATTGTACCTCTTTTTTTTTAAAAAAAAAATCCAAGATCTGAGTGATTTTCCAAAAAGACCCTTGGACGCCTTGGTTTTTCCAACACGACCCCAAGAGTTGAAAATTCAACTTTGTTATCTTCTTCCTCCTTTCGTCTTCAATTGATATCTCTGTTTTTTTTTCAGCAAAAAAAAAAAAAAAAAACAGCGATAAGATATTCAGCAGATTCACTCAGTATTCCACAAGATTTGATGAGAATACTTGGAGCGTGATTTCTTTGTAAGCAACAGAACAATATATTAGATCAGTGAAGAGTTTTGCAGCAACAAGAGCGTTTATCTTCGAGAACCAATTTTAGGATGCTAAATCTTTCTCAGATGCAAAGAGTGCTCTGATACCATGTAGAAAACTTAATGAAGAATGATGAATTCTGTAATCTTATTCACAAATGAATAGTTTAAGTCTTGTAGACTACTTCACTTCTTAAATGTACAGCCCTATATATATACACAGAGAGAGAAGTAACTAACGGCTACTTGACATACCATCCAGTGGATGATGTAAGCAATTCCTAACGGCTATACTACACTTAAACAAACAGTACTCAGTATTCCACAAGATTTGATGAGAATACTTGGAGCGTGATTTCTTTGTAAGCAACAGAACAATATATTAGATCAGTGAAGAGTTTTGCAGCAACAAGAGCGTTTATCTTCGAGAACCAATTTTAGGATGCTAAATCTTTCTCAGATGCAAAGAGTGCTCTGATACCATGTAGAAAACTTAATGAAGAATGATGAATTATGTAATCTTATTCACAAATGAATAGTTTAAGTCTTGTAGACTACTTCACTTCTTAAATGTACAGCCCTATATATATACACAGAGAGAGAAGTAACTAACGGCTACTTGACATACCATCCAGTGGATGATGTAAGCAATTCCTAACGGCTATACTACACTTAAACAAACAGTCCTTATTTTCTACAAGATTGAATACAGCCAATTTGCTAATCCAAACCTGTCCGCGGCTAAGCATATCTGATTTCTTCAATTTCTTCATAGCGTATACTTCTCCAGTTGTTTTAGCACGGCAAAGCCTAACCTGGGTAACTTATGCAAGTCAGGAATAAAGTCTCGGTACCAATTTGAAGAGCAGAAAGGTGTGTATATGTGCGACAACCACAAATTTTAAAGCTTGTAGCCGGAATTTGCAAATGAACGTTGAAGGACTAATCATGTCTCTTTGGCACAGTAACAAAGCCAATTTTTAGTCAGGCGAATTTGCTAGTGACATAAGCAAGAAATGCTGATTCATACAGATAAAACTTCTAACACTGAGCTTGATTTTTACTACATACTTTACTTGCCACCATTGATAAAGCTAATTAAGATTAAGAAACACATACTATTTCAAGTACTGAAAGAAAAATCAGTATCATGATGGCCATTTTTAACCAGATTCCATATAATATATCTTCGGACAAGTACCAGCTTCCCACCGCCTTAACAACAAAAACAACAACATACCCACAACAAATATATCCCAACGACATCAAAAATCGCTAGGGTATGGGAGGGTGAGAGTATAACTTAATAGTTTGATTTCAGTGAGACCGGACTCTATGTACCGACTTCTAACAAGAAATACTTTAATTTTGAGCTCAAGAGAGACTCGAACACTAACAACGGAATGTATATCTCTAATCTGAAACTTCAACTGATCCAAGCATGAAACGAAGTTAATCAAAGTGTGAAGAACGACGTACCTCACCAAAAGCACCTTTACCAATGATAGTCAACTGCTCAAAATCATCAATACCAACTTTATGCCTCTGCAATCTCATGTACTCTGTCTCTCTCCTTTCCAGATTCCTCATCATCTCTTCCTGCTTCTCACTCGATACGTTGGCCTCCTCTGCCTTCCTCTGCAACGTCCTCCTCCTATTCTCGCACAACACAATAAGATCAGCGAGCAGATTCATGCAACCATAACAAAATCCAAGTCAGAAGCTTTAAACACACCTTTCCATCCGATCCTGAAGACCTTGCAAATGGTTTTTGTAATGATTCTCAATGAACTGCTTGGCAGCGGCAGCTTTTTGGCGAGTAACCGGCGAGGAAACGAAGGCATCCGTCTCCAAATTGAAAGCCCGATCCAGCTGGTCTGGCTTCATGCTAAGAGTTCCTAATCTCAAAGTTCCATCCCCATCCTCCATTTTCAAGTACAATCAATATCAAGAAACACCAAAAAATCAGATCGAAAGCAGCAACTCGAAATGAATATAAGATTCAGTAGAGAAACAATTCTGCCAAATTTAGGAAAACTTCGACCCCACGGCAATCAGAAGAAAAGTAGTCCCTAATTGAAGGAGCTTTGCCGAGGCGAGGTCTGGTGGGGCCCGTGCCCGTCGCCTATCTGGCAGTATATAAGACAGAAAAACAGGTGGAATCGTTGGAGAGAAAAAAAAACAGGCCGTGTACGGCAGAAGCAAAATCTTCCTTTTTTATAATGTAGTATCGCGTGTTTAGGACGGTGTCTGGAAGGAGAATATACGAAAGAGACGGTGGCGGTTGGCGGAAGAGAGGGATGGAGTTGGTGAAATCGATGGAAGAAAGTGAGAAGTTTGGAGGAGGATAAATAAGTTGAAGCATGTGGAGCGAGAAGCAGGAGGAGAAGTACATGTAGTGTGTGAGTGCGTGTAGATTTCTCGGAGGAGAAAGGCCAATACTCAGTGGCCGCGTGGGCTTTAATGTTCAAGTTAAATTGGTAGATGATTCAAATGAAAAGTTCAGTGGTTTAGGTTGGTAAGATTTCGTTAAAATCTATACACGGTGTCTGGTGCAATCATTAACTTCTTAATTCGGATATAATGATATAGTAGTGATATAGACAGCATTATTTCATCTACGTTTCACTTGTTTCAAGTCGAATTTACAACCTTTCTTACCTCAATTTCTTAAATCGAATAACAAATAAGATATGTGATAGAGCTTTAGGTCGTTTAGATTTGATGTGATGAGAAGCTGCTCAGCTGGGACAGGTAGGATGCCTGCAGTGGCGTCGGCGATAATTAAGATATATCACCTACTCTTTTTTCTTTTTCAAATTCAATTCCAGTAAATCACAGTCCAACAAGATCAAAGCCTCTCCCCCGTACTGATAAGATCTGCTACTAAATTTTATATTCACCAAAAATTTCATTGGAAAAATGGTGATAATTTCTGTCCCTATCATGAATGTTTTGGTTCATGAATTATTACGATTTTGTTCTGGTAAAACTTTTAGTAAATACAAAATTGAATAACGTATCATATCTGATGATGTCGGATTATATCACCAAGTATAAAGTTGGATGTGGTGCCGTTAGATCTCCGTCAGTTGTCCGTAATAGGCAGATAGCTGACCTGCACAAAGGAAAAGGATCAGAGGACCCGGGATCTATGGCCCCGGGTAATACCCTACGACGATCAAGTCAGTTAAGGCCATTTTAGGAGAGGTTTAAATATTGATGAAGGTTTTGTAATAAGGTTTTCTGGTAAACCTGCATTTTCACTGTGTAGAAGACGATTGGCTGTAGTGAGTTGTGAAAAGTAACTTATTCCTCCTCTCCTGCTGCTCTGCCTTTTTATATGACGGTTTGGGCCAATGCATGGGCAGAGCCCGGAAAACGTGACAGGCAAGGAGGTCATTTGGATGACTCCTGCTCTTGCATGGTCGCCACGTGGCTCGGTACTGAGCTGAGTAAGCTAGCTTGGGACACCTGGCTGGGAGTTTCACCTGGTAGAATGACCTAGGGTGAACTCCTAGAACCGAGATGAAGTCCTCTAGAAGCACTCAGAAGTGTCCGAGATGGCTTAGGGTGTGGGGTCAGCTTGCCGAGATGAAAGTGGCCGACTTCAATGAGCGTAGGTGGGCCTTTCATGATGTTCGCTGCTGACGTCATAAATGTGGTCCGAGATCAGTAGGTAGATCAGATCCGAGGCCGAGTGCAGCTCTTTGACCGAGATGGAGCTGTAGGGCGAGATGAGACCTTGAAGCCGAGATGAGATCTTTAGCCCCAGAGGGCGCCGAGCCCGTGTGGCCGAGATGGACTGTTTGTCCGCATATGACCTGGTCACCTCCAGGCCGAGATGCAATACTTAGCCATTTTTACGCCCCTACTTCAGCGTTGACCGTTATTGACTAACGGAAGGTATTTTTTGGCTCATCAATATCTATTCTGGATATGCTATATATCCCTTCGTTATAACCCTTTGCAGTAAACCAAAAAAAATGTATGAGTAACCAAGAAAAAAGTATAACCCTTCACAATGTAAAATTAAAATGTTATTTTATTAGAAAAAAAACACACGAAAATGTTTGTTATACGTAATTCCACACATAATATGTAGTTTTGAATTGAAAAGTATTGAAGAAAGAGAAATTGAGGAGATCTCTTGCATTATAAGATCCTAGTATGTGCTACTACGGTATAATCCAGTTAGTATTCAGATTGGAATTTGCTTTAAGAGATCAAGAGTTCGATTCCAATGACACGTACAGTGTGCGTGTTCTTTTGATGTTGGGCCGAAGGCCTGGTTTGCCGGGAACACCTTGTATAGGTCACTGCGTAACATCTCATTCAATCTAAGAGGTTGATGGACTCTTAATTTGCATTCTTAACACATGTTTATTGGAGGTAGGACGATAGAAATTTGAGATGAGGGATTTTACCTTTTTGCTCCATATTTTAGTATGCTGACATAAATACTTGTTTCTTTCTTTCCTTTTGTTCCTGAGCAATGATTAGTTTGAGTTCCCTCATAAATGATGTAATACAATTCAAAAGTAAAATTTTATTTTATTTTTAAGTGCCTACAACTGGAACGTCTTATATAGAAACAAAGTGTTGACAGAAAGGAGTTTATGCACATTACGACTAATTTTATAGACCCAAGGTTACCATCTATGAAAACTTTTAATAATCTTTTTGGAAGGTTTGAGGAGAATCATAGACATTAAACGCAATGGTGAGTAGATCGGATACTTGATGGCGTGGCATATCGAGTACTTGATTATTTCTTCGAAGAGAAAGCACAACGTAGACAGGTAATCTAAAAAAAACTAAAATTACTATAATTATAACACTTAAACCTATAGTGATCATAGTATTTACAAAAATTTGACTTATTTTAAGAACGGTTTTGTCACAACTGTTTAGATGAGTCTAAAGGTTTTTGTCAAAACAATGGTCCATTTAGTATAACCCACACAAAGTCGTGTCTAAAAATGTTCTTTCAAAACCTTTGACCTTAAAACGGTTTTGAAACAACCTTTACCATAAAAGTGTTTTGATCACTCATATGTGGTTTTAACTTCTCAAAAAAATCACTATCAGTATCAAAGATGCTATAAGTATACCTAAATATGCAACAATATATTAAACATAATAACAATTGTAGCAAACATAAATAAATAAAATATGAAAATAAATAATTATTCATGATACTAAAAAGATAAATAACGTTAATTAATTACTAATAATTCATGCAATTAAAACCCATAAATTAAAATAATTAAATGCTACTAATTCATGGAATAACCGGTAAACAAATTAAAAATAATATAACATTCATGAAATTTTAGACAATAATAACAATAAACAAACAATACTACATTCACGCAACTAAAAATACTAATAACAATAAACAAATAATACTATATTCATGCAATTAAAACGTAATAACAATAAAAAAATAATACTACATTCATACAACTGAAAATATAATCACAGTAAACAAATAATACTATATTTATTCAATTAAAAACATTAATAACAATACTTTTGTGACTAAAGTTAAATTTCATATATCATGTCTTCTTTCAACTCAATTTAAATTCATTTTCTTCTGGTGTCTACTGCTAACATTCCAGCTTAGCATTGATTTCTCCACCATTCTCATTCACCAACACAATATCATGTGAAAATAACATGCTTTACAGAACTCTGTATTGAATGTGTCGAGTGAGCTCATCTGTAGCTAAAGCAAGTAAGTATGGACTTAATGCTAATTTTTGGTATAAACTCATTGTAACAGAGAACTTTGAGTTTAGTCCTATATATGTTACTTTAACTCATTTTTTTTTTCAAGCACTCTTCAAAAGTTCTCTCGTGGGACCTTATTATATGCTTTTTCTAAGTCAATGAAAACCTTATGCAAATCTTACTTCTTTTCTCTATATATCTCTATTGATCTTCTCAATAGATGAATAGCCTCCATTGTTAACCTTCCTGGCATAAATTTAAATTGACTTTCAGAAACACTAGTCTCTTTGTGAAGTCTTTTTTTTTTTCAATTACTCGCTCACAGAGCTTCATTAACTTAATTCATCTATAATTTGCACAATTTTGTACATCTCCAATGTTTTTATACAAAGGTATGAAGTGCTTTTCATGAACTAGTCAGACATCTTACAGATATTCACAATCTTGTTGAAAATATATGTGAGCTACGTAATATCTTCTTTTCCTAGGCATTTCAAAGCTTCAATTGGATGCCGTCGGGCTCAATCGCTTTATAGTTTTTCATCCTTTTCAAAGCATTTTCTACATCTAGCAATCGGATTCTCATACTATATGTTAAGTTTTTATTATCTTCAGAGTTATATAACTCACCTAATACGAGTTCATCTCCTACTGATTCGTTAAATAATTTTTCAAAGTATCTTTTCCATCGATCTTGTATTGTCCTTTCTCCTACTAAGGTCTTGCTATATTCATCTTTAATATATTTAATTTAAGTGAAATTTCTTATATTCATTTCTATTGCTCTAGTAATTTTATACACATCTTGTTCACTTTCTTCCGTATTCAACCATCTATTAAAAATTTTAAATGCATTTGATTTGATTTCATTTATGACCTAGCTTTTTTTCTTAATCATCCCATTTTTTTCCAAATGTCTTGATTCATACAACGTTGAAATACCTTATAGCTGATTCTCTTGACTTTTACTTTGTCTTGCACTTCTTCTTTTCACCACTAATATTCTTTATTTGCAAGTGTTCGGCCTCTTGACATGCCAAGTAAATTTCTCGTTAACTTCTTTATCTTTACCACTACATCATCCCACAATTCATTTGCATAACCACATGAATTTCTCAAGGCTTTCTCGCTCTGATATTACTTTTGTAAACTCTGTTTGTTTGCTTCCTTCAAGTTCCAATATTTTATTTTAGATTATAAAAGCCTTTGTTTAATCAATCTTCTATATCACATACGGACATCCAACACTACAAGACAACGTTGCATTGTTAAACTTTCTTCTGGGATCACCTTATAGTTCTTACAAGCTCTTTTATCTCTCGTACGAGTCACGAAATAGATTATTTATGACTTATTTGGTCCACTTCTGAACGTAATCAAGTGTCAATCACTATAAGGTCATACATCATTGCAAAATCCAAAATTAATATTCCTTCATTATTCCTATTTCCAAATCTATATCCACAAAATTGATACACTATTTTGAAATCCAAAATTGATACACAAGTGCGAAATCCAAACTTTTAACTCAAAATCTTTTTATGTCTCATACTTTTAACCAAGCGAAAGAAATAACATTTCAAAAGATGAAAACAATATTTGTAAAATCCAATCACCTTATACTAAAAGCCTAATGACGATGATTAAAAATAGTAATATATTGAATATTTTATGCAATAAATATTGCTAACTTGTTATACCAAATTTAATAAGCCATGGTATCATTTAAATGAATCGAATACAAATACAATTAAATTCAAAAATATAAGATCATGATTAAAATTTAAAACAATAAAATCATCATTATAACTACTTTACCAAGTGTAACTGAATCACTTTGATTGACTCTATAGTTGGTACACAAAAGGTGACCTATCAGTAGAAACCACATTCTGTTTTTTGTGTGGATAAAACTTTTTGTGTGGATAAAACTTAAATAGTCCTAAGTCCTCGTCCAATCTAAAGGATGGTTGGACTTCTAATTTACATCATAGATTGAAACGATATGAGTTGGACTTCTAATTTACATCATAGATTGAAACGATATGACCCGCTATTTCGGCTTTTGCTCCCAGAAACTTAAATAGGGACGTTGAGCACAGCCAGCTGTTGGACCCTCAAAGTTGGCGGCGCCAATTCAATTCCGTTGTCGTTGAATTTGTTGGTCGGTGCTGCAATATTTGGATGATTGAATACTTCTGATCCAGACTGTCTATCTAAACGAGCCAGAAGCCCTGACACCCATGTGTAAATTCTTCTACTTATCATGGATGCTTCGATTAAGCCTAGAATTGACCAATGCCTATTCGCCAAACGCCCCATTGCATTAAGAAATGTAATTGCAAGAACCCCACCTACAACTAGGAAGAGGATATAAAAAGGCTCAATCCCTAGACCTTGGTTTCCGCCGTCATCGTCTGTCCCTTTTAAAGAAGAGCAGTCAGAATGAGAAATGATGTTTTTTTCCAGTCGATTGATTGCTCCGCTCTGGGTTACTTGAAGAATTGCCTCTGATATATCAGCTGCTAATGGAGATTCCTTTGGAAATACCTGAAACAACAGCCACGTTGTAGCTCATATATCAAATCCTTAAACGATACTTATTATGGTGGATAATTTTATAGAATAACTGTTCTTAATCAACAAGATATACAAATGAAAAGAATATCTTATGAGCAGGCTGTTATGATTAAAATCGACGGGTCAACTCTCATTTATCTTTTTCTGATTTAATATCAAGATTGTGTCCCTGCTCTTTAACAAGAGCTGACAGCCAAACGCCATCTGAGGTACACATATACCCTTTGATACAGCACAACACTTGATACGGCACAGATTTGTTTCAATGATCAGAACCCACAACTAATATTAGAGCCCTAATCATGCTACAATCACTTTGGAGCTAGCAAGGATCGAGCCGTTGTTACTGGAATGGGAAGGATCAACAGGTGTGACCACTGGAGTGTGTCATGTGGGCTTCACTCTGATTTATCTATCTGCTATTGTTTCAAGAATAGATCTGGCCATTTTAAACTTTGCATACTTGAAAGCTGAAACGAGAAGGTGATATGAAAGAAATAATTGATCTTACAAATCCGAAACCCCCAAGTTTGAAGGTAGGCCCTGTCATGGTATACCCATCGCAGTGCTCAGCAAGAAAGATCTTGGCATGTGGCACGACAAAGAAAGCTGCTTTAATATCTCCACTTTTAAAAGCGTTAGCGTAGTCGTAAAATGAACTGATTTTCCTTATATTTTCAGGCCTGAATTGTAAAACATCAATCAAGTACCGAACAATGAATGAGTTGCCATTGCATCCAACTGCTGCATTTGAATAGAGTAGGTAGTCCATGTCTGCAGAAGGTTCGAGCTTGGGGACAGTCATCAGGGAAGTCACAGAAGCAGTAAAACATGCTGCCACAATCACTGTGACAAATAACCAGATCGATAGTAGCAATCGCGATAAATTATGGCGTATATGTTCTCCTGTAAAATTTCAAATCATAGGTTGTGTCATATACCATAAGAAAGAACCTAGCAAAAATATCCAATTAGTGAAAATTGTTATATGCGCAGTTGATCTTAGAAACACTTTGTCACTATACGTTAGAGCTGCACATATTGTTCTAAAATTCTGATGAACAATGTTTTGTGACAAGTTGGCTTATGCCAGTTGTTCTCATCAAGCAAAGTAATGAAACAAACCAGTTAAGATCCTTCACCCGAAAAGGGAAAGAAGAACAGCATGATAGAAATTTTATAAGAAAATCAGGAACTTACGCTGCCCAAAATCCATAACAATGACAGAAAACCAAAGCATTGAGCCAATTTGTTGAGGGAAGGGCATAGAGAATTCTGGGTTGTTATGTGTGTGTTCATTTAGCCAAATGACCACCCCTGTAAGTAAGCTCATGGCTATCAACACAATCCACATTTTCCATGTGAATGCCTCGAGGATAATGAGTCCTGTCTTTCTTATGTTTGGTTTTACTGTCACCACCATGACAAGGCCAGAGTCCATATAAGGTTGTGAGAAGGAAGCAATCTTGTAACGGTCTGCCATTATCTCTGTATCGCCTACTGCTGCATCAAAGGTCTGGTTCAAAATAATTCCATCAGTTTCTCTTTGTTTCATTCAAAATAGTGTGCCTCAGTCTTCTGCTAATAATTTCTAAATAATATGCAAAAGACTGTTTCCTGTCTTTTTTTGCAGCCTTAATTTTAGAATGTCCCAAAGTGGTTAACTGTTGGATCAGTGGATAATCATATCTAATCCAACAGACAGAAGCATCTGTGGGACATCTTGATTTTGGGTCTTAAGTAAAGTCCTTTTTTACAAGAGAGAATTTACCTTATTGTGAACTTCAGCGATCATTTCATCGTATGATCCATAGAAGGGGACTATAACATAAGGCAGGTGATAAGGAAGTCGTGTCACTGCTGCTTCGAATACTTCAATTGAGAACCCGGTGATGATGTTTTGTCTTCTATGCGGATCGTAAGTAACATTGACAAATTGTTTGAAAGCACCTTTAGCAGGCACAGCAATTTTCAATGGCTTTTCAATGCTACTCAAAGTCCATCCTTTTGGAACATTTAGTTCCCCACCAGGCCAATATATTGAGCCCAATTGAACATCATTCCCCTTGCTCATCTTTGTTCCAACATGCTCAATTGTGTCCTCCAAGAATCCAAATTGCCTCGTCCACATTCCAATTACACGGTAGCTCTTACCTATCAGATTAACTATTTGGAAAATCGGTTCTTGCACCAAAGAGCCGTCCTTGAAGTGTATGTCTCCACTCAGACCCTGAAATTTGTTAGCCAAAATGTATTTGCTCATGTGATTGGATTCAGCATTTTCCTCTGCAATTTGCATGGCTCTGGTTGTGGCCCTTGTTGCATCATAAGCTCGAAGAGCATGAACACTTGGACTAGAATGTTTATCTTCTTCAGGATATTCAGTTCTATAGGCTCTTGAGAATCTGCGATCAAATGATTTGAACGAATCACTGGTGTCTATAAAGTTTGCCTTCAAGCCAACTACTCCTTGCATATAGTTCTTTATGATAGAGGATTCTATAGAATCAAGAAGGCTAGCTATATCATCCGAAATAATCCAGACATAACCTTTATCCATCATTCCCAATTCTTTTGCCTTCTTAAAAAGGGCTATAGCAAAGTCTAAAGAGCATTGCAAGACAGCAAAGACTCTGATGGCCTTGCTCCTTAACTTCTTTAGCTTTCCTTCAATATATTGTTCAGGTTCTGACAATGAATCTAAGCGAGGGAAAGAAAAATCATGTGCAATAACTGATCCGACTGGCTGGAGTGAATCAGAGAGGTGAGTGAGCAGAGCTGAATCCCCTGAAAAGCTGTTGATGCATTCATAGATTGCTACCACCTTCCGCCATCCAAAACGACCAACAACAGCTGCGATGCCTTGCATTTGTATGTCAATATCGTATGTCATCGAGATGAATGATTGTGATTGATGGGGTAATATAGGATTAGAGGTGGCTGTGGGTATTAGGGAAACTATAGGAATGTGTTTGGAGACATCAACAAATTCCCAGACTAAAGCAGCTTCTTGCAATGTCAAGGCTCCAAGAATAGCTTGAGCTTTCTTCACATTCAGGAGTTCTAGTACTGCAGAGCAAGTAGGAAATCAGAAAATCTTCTCCGAAAATTCAAGTGTGTGCGTGTGTGTATATATATATTTGCCTATGTTCTTGATTGAGATATAACATCTAGTCATAACACTATTATGAACAGAATGGTTGATTAAAGGGCACAATCTTAAACAAAAGACAAAATCTTCACAAATTCAAATATCAAGAATGATGGTTGAAGATGAGATGTGAAAAAGAAGTGATTAAGAAAGAGTAACTGCCTGTCAACTAACCAATTCTCAATCATGGCCTTTTTGTTGTTGACTTTAACATATTTCCCTTATTCTATATTTTTATACACATATCTATTTCTTGTAGGTTCAAGTATCCAAGCACAAACTCTAACGGTATGAACTGTGCTATTTGATTAAAGAGAAGTACACCAACTCCCTATCTACCAAAGGATGCAAACAAGTCAATGCGAGACACTTATTACGTGCTACGAACGATGGAAGACAACGAGACTATGCAATGTAACACACCGAGAAAGTATCACATTACCATGAGAAGCTGCTCGAGCCGAGCTTCCTCGAGAATCTTGGAAGTGCAGATGGAGCTTAGAACAAGGAGAACTAAGAAGGAAGTCTTCCAAGGCCATCCGCATGGCTATTTTTTGCTCCTTACCCACCCGGGAGCTCAGATCAATGACTGCCCCTATGCTCCCAATCTCATGATTCGGTTCACAACTGATGTTCTTCTGATCATTTGCTAACGCTTTTGAGCTGGACCAAATAAGGATGTGTAGCAAGAAGATGAGACAGAGATTGGACATTTTTGCAGGCTAATGACTTGCAATGGGAGATAAATGATCATCAAACTTTAAGAACCAAGAAAGCTGATATTTTATTGATATTCGTGTATGATTAGCAAGTTTTGATTTTATATAGAGTCAAAGATACACTCTTACTTGACTTTGGAATATGATGAAATAAAGCAAAATCACTCACTAAATTGGCTGCGCTTCTTATATTGTGAATTAGCAGTTGATTGATGCAACTTGACGCAATTTTTATTATGGGTAATCGGAAAACAACTTCTATGTATGAGTATGGTTGTATACATCCGACCTCCATACTCCGCTATAGACATGAAGTTGTAAAACAATTGAGTAATCCTGCTGAACTTACGACTGATTCAAATGGGTTTTAGCAGATTCTTTGCATTGACTTCTCGCTCTAGCTCTTCTCTTTGATGGAATCCTTGCGAAATTTCTATTTTGCTCTGGTCAACATATCAAAAGTCAACAAGAAATGCTTTCCCTGCAAGTTGCTCACGCAATTTTCGAACCTTGAAGTTTGGTAGGAAGGAAAGGGGAAAAAGAAAAAATAGAAACAAAGATTGAATATAGGGGACTATAGAGCAAAACAAATAAATAATAATAATAAAGGTCATCTAGGGCAGATTTGCTCAGGAAGCCACTAGTGTCTCCTGTTATTGAGTCGCCCTCCGCCGGCGAGGAGTCGTCGGTGGAGGATGAGAAGAGTGGGGAAGATGGGAACGGGTGGGTCGATTGGGAGGACCAGATTTTGGAGGATACTGTTCCGCTTGTTGGCTTAGTACGAATGGTTCTTCACTCTGGAAGGTTTGCTGGTGTTTCTTCTGCTTTTCCTGTTCATTTGTATTTATTCATTATTATGTATGCTTATGAATTGAGTCGAATGCTTCTTGTTAAATGGGATCGTGAAAGTCGGGATCTTTTCTGTAAAGAAAGACTCTAAAGCACCATAGCTTTCCACCCTCTCCTCCCCCCCCGCGCATCAAACAATTTTCTGTTTGCATACACAAAAATTTGAGGTAGAGGTAGAGTAGGAGATAAGGATATGCAGCTGATGTAGTGTGAGCTAAATAAGATTATGTTTGAAGAACTACTTCAGTATTAAATTAGTGTTGTCATGAGTAAAAGGGGAGTAAAGTATCAGGATTCTCTCCTTTTGGACTTGGAAGAGTTTTGGTGATGTATCCTAGGCAATTTGATATGGTTAAATATTGTGGAAACTAAGAGAGACTAACCACCGTTCTACTGGTTTAACCTACTTTTGCAGAAGGCGCTTATGGTCTCTCCATAGCGTAGGATATAGATTAGTAATTGATCTGTTTGATCTCTTGTAGATTTCTGTTGGTAACTGAATGTATATATATTAGAATAGGCCTTTGATGATTGCCATCGGAATTGAGTTGGTCTCCAACTATAGAAAAGCATAGGGTGTGGAACAATCATTATGCATCAGTATTCAGAAGTACCACGAAACTTGTTTTCCTTGTACTGACTGATATCTAGCTACTACGCCCCAGTAGCCGTGTACCAAAATGTATAATATACTGGAAGCTTGTACCATCTATGACTTCTAAATCAGCTTTCAAATGCAACTTAACATGGAGCTCTATGAATATTCACTTGCATGTTAATATGTGTTGTAGTTGTGCATTTCAAAGTTGACCACTTTTCATTGCTGTTCAGCTTGTACAAAGTCTTCCCGAGCCATGGCTGAAGGATATATACATCACAAACACTTAAACTAAGGCAAACTTTTATTTTGTCATTTTGCTACTTCTCATTCATGGACAATCTGTTAGATTTCATATAATTTCAAAGTTACTTTTCCAAATCAGTAAATAGTATATGATGGAAGTGGTAGCAGAAAATGGAATAGAAAATGGCAACATGCTTGCCCTACTTTATTATATCACTTAGCAAATACAGGTACTTAGTCTTCTTTGGTGGTACAGTTATTTAGTTTTCAATGCATATTTGTTGTATGATGTCCCTTCTCTGCTCCTAACTTCACTCTTTTTAACCATATGAAAACAATGCAACAGATGCATGCTCCTATAATCATGAAGATGAAACATTTTATTTATCCATGGCTTTGCCTCTGCAGATATGCTGTTGGTGATAGGCTAAGTCCACATCATGAGAGAACAATTTTAGAAAAAGTGCTTCCACACCATCCGAAATGTGAAAAGAAGATAGGAACTGGTGTAGATTACGTCAAGGTCTCTCTGATACTTGTATTTGATGATTTATATGCATACTTGCTCCTCAATTTTCTGTTGGAATACCTTTGGTTGTATTGTCTTTGATTGTCGTCTCTGTTTCTGAGTTTATAAATGAACTTAAATGACCTAAAGTATGTGAACAGAAGCTTGATAACTATGTAAACCTTCTGTATGTTATGCTTCATAAGATTGCAATCAATTTTCACCTATCAGCAACTTCTTTCTTATGATGTGATATCTTTCTCTTTGTGCTCGATGAAAATTATTTGAAATGAGGGACTGGGAATATGGAAATTTGTCGTGAATGTTATCTGATGATTATGCTAATGTTGATGATTTTCGATCCAATCTGTTACATGCTGGTTTTAGTATGTCAGGATGGTTTTCCTAGGATTTTGTGAAATGCCATCAATCTTGGAGACTTTGTTATTTATTATTTGAATATTTATCTAACTAGCTTGCTCACTACAACTTTGTTGTTTACAGGTTGGGTACCATCCTAATTTTGATAGTTCGCGATGCTTATTCATAGTTCAAAAAGATGGAGAGGTGGTTGATTTCTCATACTGGAAATGCATAAAAGGGTTGATCAGGAAAAAGTATCCTCTGTATGCAGAGAGCTTTGTATTGAGACATTTTCAAAAGCCTCAGCGTGGTTACTAGGTGAAATTCTCATCATATCCTGCAGAAGTTTCTCAATATAATCTTTATCTATTGCTACGTTTACGCAGAGCATTTAGGTGCCTTTTGGAGAGTTATTAATTTAGGTATACTTCTCTTCTTGTAACAAGCCCCCGATTGCTGCAAGCTATACATGAGGGGCTCCTACAACAGCGGTTTTGCTAATATCATCCTGAAAAGTGACTGCCTTCTGGCCATTCACTGTATTAATTCAATAGAGGACTTTTCAATACAAGGCTGTCTAGGAGCCCAGATTAAAGCGCTAGCTTTAGGCTTTCTGAACATAGATTTAGTGTACACTCACCGCGAAAATAATATGCCGGTCCACCTCCTAGCTCAATATGGCTTAAACCTCGTATCAAACATAGAATGGACTGACAATGTCCCTCCAAATGTACTAGCTGCATCCGTGGCAGACTATTTTTGAATATATAAAAGTCTATTTGCTTCAAAAAAAAAAAAAAAGAAGCCAGATAGTGTTTTTTTTTTTTTTTTTTTGGGGACTGTCCACATCTTATTGGCTCATATATTTTTTATTTGAAACTTATTTGACTCAAGTAATGTCAAAGTCAGCATCACATGTGATAGCTTGAAAATGTAGCAGTAGTAGTAGAACTGGTTAGGCTTGTTTACTCATGATGGGGTTTGGATTAATTGAAGTTGTAGCATTGAAGTCTTTGACTCTTGAGGCTCAAAGAAAATCTAAATCAGACCAGATAGGACCCATGGCTTTGTGGTTATCTGGTTCAGGGTTTGGTTTCTTTTTCTTCAAAATCTAATAATTTTGGTTTGATTTTTTTTTTTGAAATAAAACCTACCAAACTGCATCACGCATGCCCCTAATATTCAACTTATAATGAATTAAAGAATGCATCAAAACATTCTTCTTGGTGATAAAATCTTTCAAGACATTCTGTGGTATCATTTACAGCAACAATTGAATTATTAAACAAATGCAAACCCAAAAAAAAAAAAAAAAAGGAGAGAGAGAGAGAGAGCAAGAACCGGATGCTCAAATGCTTATAAAGGGAATATTTTTGTATTTTCTACAATTTTCCTCTCCAGCCATCATCGATTGAAACATCTGTTAGATGCGGTCATACTTCTGCGATAAGCCATAACTCACTCACAGAAAATTATATGCATTGACTGAAAATCAGTACTAAAAAAAAAAGGAATATAATTTGATATGATAATTGTATGACGGGAGGGAGGACCGTGCATCAGATCGCGAAGCGATCCAGCCGTTCTTCAGACTATGCACAAATTCGGGAGTCTAATGCACCGTGAAATCTCATCTTTAGACCATACACAAAAGCGGGAGCCTGATACATCGAAAACGCCTTTGAATTGTATGACGGGGTTACTTTAGAAGATCATCATGTGAATTTGTAACGTGCATTATACTAGATATTCCATGAAGACTGCGTTAATGTGAGAATGATACACTATCCACATATAGTTAATAGAAAGTCCTGAAAAGAATAATGAATCTTGAAGAAGCTTCAACTGTCGTAAAATTTACAGTAAAGGTCTTAGGAACTGTTGAAGTTATATAAATCTCAACAAAGAAAGAAAGCAGGATTGCGAATGGACTGGTATGGTATTATGTTCATCATAGCACATCTCAGAAAATAACCTTTTATCATATTCTTTATTTTATTTTTATCTTTTTTTGAGTGATCATATTATTTTCATTAAATTTTATCAAATTGACACGCATGACATAATTATAATCAATGTAATAAGAGATATGATGGAGGATGAGATTAAAAATATCACCACTAATATGTCTACCAGGATGTTTTGTTTCTGTATGAGGAGCTAGATATCACCACGAGTGAGTAGTGAACATGCTACAATCCACATGTACAAAAAAGTAAAAGTCGCTATCAGTTCAGTTGATACTCGAGTTAAGACATTGCTTCAGAAAGACGCAGGTTTGAACCAGGACACACACATCATGGATGCAATACTGTTGTTTGGGCCAGTAATGTCAAAGCCATTGTATCTGACCCAATCGGGTTCGAGGGTTGCTAGTCCGGTTTGCAATAGACATCTTACAATGAGTCTCTGGTAAAGCCTTACCAACCTAAGAGGCCGCTGAGCTCCTAATTTACATCTTCCACGAAGCTACTTAGAGCTGGGACGAAGAGGGCTCACATAACCAGAAATATTGACATTTGCACCCAAAAAAAAAAAAAAAAGAAGTAAAAGTCGGTGGAAAGCCTAATTTAAAATGAATTTCTTACTTTTGAGTGATCACTATGTCTCCTCATTGCTTGCTGAGGTTCGTTTTTGTGATTTCGTGACTCTTTTCTTTTGTTTTATATGGTTTACGACTAGTTCCGAAATTTCATTAGTTTTATACCTAATTTGGAAAGATATATGTAGTCAAATAAAGACGTCTACTTCCTTAAGAAAGAAGTTCATATATTTCATGCAACATGTATACGTTGTGGTGGGGAAAAACGTCATTTAGTAGGCATCAAATTACCACGACAGATCCACGGCATAAAGACAAAATCAGTGTACTTAGCACTAAAATAAAACAAGAAACATGTTTTTTTCCTTTTTTTTTTTGAGAAACATTTATTGACTAAATGTTTTAACAGTTTCTAGAATAAAACAAGTTTTTTTCGCATTCTATTTTTCCTATTCCCCGTGATATTTAACAGAAAATTTTATCGTATCATACTAATAACTCTTTAGGTCCGTAAGATGAATTAACCTAAAAATGGAAAAGAAGTAAAGAAGACAAAAAAAATTTCAACTAAAAAGGAATCATCTTAATAACTTTGTTACGATCATTTCATGATCTTGATTTGATTGGTCTATATATGCAGTTTTATTTCAAATTTTGTCTTAAAGTTATGAGTTATTCATCAATCAATTTGAACTATAAAGAAGAAAATAACAAAACAAACTCGGCAAAGTATATAGTTTTATTTGAGCAAAGGATCATCGATCACATCATTTATCCTAACACATCAAAATAGATTATGTCATATTTATTGAAATGTTACCAAACAATATAGATGATATATTATTATTAAGTGGTTAAAAATTGAGATAGAATTCATGAAAGAACATCTTATCTCCTTTTCTTTTATTCATCCATCTTAAAGTATAAGTCTTTGTTAGAGTGTCACAAACTTAAATTTGCTCATGATATGTTAGTTGCTTGTTTTACAAGTTGTGTATTCAATAATGACAAATTAGTAAAATAATTCATTTTTATTACGATTTATAGTGTGTAAATTTATATTTTTCGTCATCTTATAACAGTAAACGTAGACTTACATATTATGACTGAGTGAGTTATAGTTACCCTTTATAGAATGTAAATTTATATTTTTAGTCATCTTAAAGTAGTAAACACAGACTTACATTTTATGACGACATGAGATTATAGTTTTTTTGTTCGTCTAACTTTACAACATCGAAAACTTTATGATTTGAATTTAAAACTTCGATCACATGAGCTTATGAGTAAAATATTATTGCCTCTATACGACATAACTCAGTAGATATTTAGATAGTAGATTGTTTTTCAAGTGGTGCAGGTTCAAAACTGAAGTCAGCCGCAATGTGGTTGTTTTACAACTGTCTGGGCCAGATGTTTCCGACCCAATTGATATAGAGATGTTGACCCAGTTCGTAGTGGATATTTTACGGACACCTCTGTATATGACTAACCATCTAGAAAGCTGGTAAGTTTCCTGGTTTGTATCCTAGATGAACTCCTTAAATTGAAAGGATAGAAGCTTATAACGGATCATAGTATGGCCTTTTTTCTACAAAATATAATTGTCTAATATTTACTTATTGACTTTTGTGTACTTAGTTTTTTCAATTTGTTTGACCAATTGTCGCACTAACTACTACTGCTTCCCAACATAGATCCAGTCATCAGCCATAAACGTGGACGGTAAAGATGCCACCAGAAGTCATCTCCCACTATCCATTAATAGGTCCACGTCTCTCAATTAAATGGACCCCACTCCAATTTTTAATAACTTCTAAAGTTTCCCGTATGTTTTTGGCCAGAAGCATCCGGCTCAAGATATTCAATAGGCAGGACACTTGTCCCTTGTCGGGCTCCATTTTAGCCCTGGAAATCGACGAAACATTACAAAAACAAAAAAGGTTTCTGGTAAACTTCCAAACAAGCCCTTCAAGAAATTCTTAAATATTCTTATGTTTTACAATTCCATGCTTTCTTCTCATTTCTTCTAAGTTCTACCTTGTCAGTGATTGCCTATCAGATTTGACTCAATTATTTTTGTGCATTTAGTTTATGCTAGTAAATTTCATCAATTTCATTTATTGCAACAAAATTCTGCCTTGGAGGATGGTGAAGTACAAGCATCTTTTCTTGGGTTGGAAAGATTTTGGCTTTTTGTTTCAATGATATGATAAATTCTTGGGCTTGAAGATTTAGTGGGGTTTCTGCAAGATAAGTGGTTGGAGTACATTTACTTTTAGGGTTTGAACTTTGTACTGCTCAAGCACTTGGACAATATATTGTTATCAGCAGGAATTTGCATACGTGCCAATATAAACATTAGGAAAAGTTAGATGATTTTCATTTCCAATATGAGATATGAGCATCTTGTTTGGTAGCTGAAACATTGAAGAAAAAAAGTTGTGTTCTTCTTTCTGGGGTCAAAATTTTGGTTTGAATTATTTGTTCCGGTCTGGATTAGTATAATTTCTTGCTCTGTTTAATTTGATAACATCTTTAGCTATTTTTGTTTGAATATATAGAATTTGGAGGTGGTAGAATGTGTTCATACTGAGTCTTGGTGATTTGGGACTACAGACAGATCTGGATCATTCAGGGGGATTAGTAGAGCTACATAGTTGAAGTTATGGGGAGTAACTATAATTTCAAGAATTTTGTGAATGAGCCACCACCTGAGGGGGGTGGTGCAGGGAGACCTCCAGGCAACTTTCTGTTGACTCGGCAGCCTTCTATTTATGCTTTGACATTTGATGAGCTTCAGAGCACAATGGGAGGGATTGGGAAGGATTTTGGGTCAATGAATATGGATGAGTTATTGAAGAATATTTGGAGTGCAGAGGAGCTTCAAGCCATGGGGCCTGCGGCTGGTAGTGCTGCAAGAGATAGTGTAGCTCCTGATGGGAATCTACAGAGGCAGGGCTCTTTAACCCTGCCAAGAACATTAAGTCAGAAAACTGTGGATGAGGTGTGGAGGGACATGTCAAAAGATTTTCTTTCTAGTGGGAATGGTGTCGCAAGCTCAAGTATGCCTCAGAGGCAACAGACTTTAGGGGAAGTTACACTTGAGGAGTTTTTAGTGAGAGCTGGTGTTGTGAGAGAGGATGCTCAATTGGGTGGAAACTCTAATCCCATTGGCTTCTTTGGGGAGTTATCGCGTGCTGCAAATAACCAGGACTTAGGATTTAGTTATCAGCAACAGCCAGGAAGCAATGCAGGAATGACGGGTGGTAGAATGCTAGATAGCAGTAATCAAATCTCTGTGGAATCTGGTAATTTACCATTGAATGTTAATGGTGTAAGAAACGCGCAGCAACAGCTTATGGCAGCTCATATGCATCAGCCTCAACAAACACTGCAACAACATAATCAACAACAAACACAGCAATTGCATAACCAACGGCAGCAGCAATCGCTTTTATCTAAGCCAACTTCTTCGCCTTATAATGGTTCAATGGCTATGCCAAGTAGTGCTCCAATAAGCAGCGCAGGGATAAAGGGGGGATTTTGTGGGATTCCTGATTCTACACTAAATAATACTTTTGTTCAAAGTTCTACACTTCAGGGTGGAAATACGGGGATGGCTGGTTTAGCTGCTGGAGGTGTCGCTACAGGATCTCCGTCTGTTTCCTTAGATGTGCTTGTGAAGAGTAATGGAGATACTCCTTCGGTGTCACCGTCACCTTATGCATTTAATGGTGGTTCAAGGGGCAGGAGATCCAGTGGTTTGGAGAAGGTTGTTGAGAGAAGGCAGAGGAGAATGATAAAGAACAGGGAGTCCGCTGCAAGATCACGTGCTCGTAAGCAGGTGTTTACATTTCCAACCCTGTTTTTTCATCTCTGTCCAATCACTCTCAGGAGCAGAAAGAAATTGTTTTCTGCTTCTACATGAAACTCTTTTTGTGCTAATGTACCTTTGTTTGAAACTGCATAATTTAGCTTCTCGTAGGATATGTTTTTACCACTCATGACATATAAACATCTGGTCTTTCAGTTCGTCCAAAGCATTGGATAACTATCAGCAGGGAAAGTGATTAAATAGAATTTAAAAATTTTAACTTTGACCCCAACTTATCTCCTTTTTGGTTTGGTTAGGTTAGGAAGTGCCAAGTTATAGGCTGCAGTTACTGACTCAGAAAATACATCTGTGTAATAAGAGTACGGCAGGCTTGCTGCCCTATCGTCTTAGATATTTAAATATAGTGTGTCTGGTTTGGAGGGAAAAATAAAGAACAAAGACATAAATATAAGCAGAACACTAATTGGAGGACAAAATATGACATGATAGGGGCATGCCATGTGACAGAGATGATCATGACCTACACCTTGTGAAGAAGATTAACCTTATTTTTATTGCATTTTCATGATAAACTGTAACATCTTCCTTGTAGGTGACTCTGTATGGTGGGAATAACCTTTGTATCAGACTCTCTTAAAAATGTATTTTCCGAAAACTTGTGAGTATTGGACATCACAGCTGCCGATAAAAGATCCCAACAAGAAACGATTCAACTAATTAAGATACACACAGACATAGTAAAACTCATACAATCAACATGGCTATATCATTTGTATTGTATGGGAAAACCATACCTTTTCTTGGCTATAGAAAGTACACTGTATATGCACTATGAGGTCGGCTTTTTCAATTATGTTTCTTCTTAAACTGAAAATTTGGAATATTCAATGTACATGATGTTCTTATTTAAGTTTCTGGATACTATTTTAGTCACGTTTTGCACACAATGTATGCCATTATTCATCATGTTGCTATTTGGTCAAGGCTTACACCATGGAGTTGGAAGCTGAATTGGCAAAACTGAAAGGAGAGAACCAAGAGTTGCTGAAGAAACAGGTAAACTAAGTGGCACTATTTTGGGATGCTTTTTTGGATTGTGACTGACTAGAATTTTGTTGCTACAGGCAGAAATAATGGAAATCCAGAAAAATCAGGTATGCATCTTTTCCCTTTCCTAATTATTGTTATGCCAGGTATATTACTTACTGCACCTCCTGCTATCAATCTTTGGTGATTGTGGTGTTCCGGTTTGCATCAAGGATGTAGTCCTACTTCTACATTTTGGAAGGACACAACCTACATACTGCTTTCATTTTGTGCTGTTGGTTTATTCTTTTTGGGTTTATCTGGAAAGTGGAAGACTTTTCTGTGATCTCTTTGACTTGCTCCTACCATGTACCTGTAAAAGTTTGATGAATATCTAACCAAAGCTCAGAAACTTCATTCCCCTTTGACTTGACACAATGTTATCTGACATTTGCTTGATTTTTGGCTGAAAACATTCAGATTTTCTTTGGAGGATTCTGTATTTAAATTTAAGCCTGTACTGAAATACAGGAATTGGAGATGATGAACCATCAACGTGGAGGCAAAAGGCAGCGTCTAAGGCGAACACAAACTGGTCCTTGGTGAAGGGTGTGGTGCGTTAATACCGATGTATATATGTCTCTGGATTATACGTTGACGTACATGAATAGGTGATACTTGCTGTAGATTAATGGGGTTAGCAATTTAGTGTAGCCTAGTTCTTGTAGCCACGTGGACTCCCTTTAGAATTCCAAGTTAGATAGTTTGGATGCAGCTATTTTGCAGATCCCATATATGTATATTATGCCCGAGTGCTTCATGCAATCCTCATAATATGTCCCTTAATAAAAGGATAAGCATATACATATATATGTATTGATGATATGGGTGCAAAGAAATCGTTGCTTGTGAACTTGTTTAAGCGAATCCTACCGGATAATCAGCGAATGTCATCAACAAATTTCCTCCCGCATTTACATTGTCATGGGGGAAAAGCTTCCTTCAAGTATTTGGTTTCACAACTGTTTCATGCTATGCATTTGCATTCATATGCCTGTTGGTTGTTGATCATATATTTGCGAGTACAAGTTTAGCCTATAAACATAGAGGATCTTAATGTTACTGCATATCTTTTTTGTAAGTATGTTACGGCATATCTAAATACTAGGAATTTATTAAATTGGCTTTTTTTTAAGGCTCGGGGAGGGGGTAATTTGTTGGCTGTGTTGATAGGTAATCGCTCTTTCCGTCTCAAAGATATTAGGTGATTAAACTGATAGTTGGTCAAACATAATTAAAATCGAATTGACAATGTATTTTACACATTTTTTGAAATTTGGTCTTAAATTTTTTAAAGATTATTTTAGCAAACTATTGTGTTGAATATTTTCAAGATTTGATCTTAATTGAACTTCGATCAACTATTGTTGATCAACTGTGACAATATTTTTGAAATGGAGACAATAGTTGTGAAAGTAGAGGAGGGACTAGACTTGTGACAACTATAGCAAGATATGATACACAATTTTTTTAACCACTAATTAGCAAGTGTATTAGACACAATTGTAGATTAATAGGTAAGAAGGTTGTCGAATACATGAGGACCGATTTTAAATACCAAAATTTTTTGCTTCACCCGAATTTAAATCTATAATATAAGAAAAATTGAGCAGTAAAAAAATAAAAATATATATAAACATGAGTTATATCATGACAGAGACGAAACTGTGAACTTAAAAGCATACAAGTGTGAATTTGTACAATTATCTCAAGTTCTGATATCCTTGAATTCAATATGTAAACAAGTAACACATCTTTATATGTACACAATACGTGTAAAAGAGAATATACGTATTACATTTGTGGTCTATACAGATTGGGGAAGAATAAAATATGATACAAGGACTCATTTTTCTTGAGCAGAGATCACCACCATAATCAGTTATCCCTGCTTCATGATCTTGAAAGAATCACGCGAAAGAGAGAATCGACTTGGAGCTCTACAGTATGCTGTCTACAGAAGCAGGTACAAACATTTGTTTCATTCCTTCAGCCTTTATGATGGGGAAGATTATGCCTGATGCATCCTACAATAAACAGAGAAAGAAACACATCAGATGAGGGATAGGATCCCCTCGGCCATTTCTTCTCACCCCACGCGTCACCGTATGACACATGGCAGCAAGGGGTGGTGAGGCTAGATGAGGGTCATCCGCATCTAGTCTCACCACCCCACGTGTTGCATGGTCATGAATGGGGTGAGGGGATTGAGGGTGAGGATATCCCATCCCATCAGATGAAATATAAGAAGATAAAAAGAAGAAAATTTACAACATCAGAAAATCATATATACCGAAATGAGTTGAGCCCCAAGTAAAAGGCGCTTGGGTGAAGGAAATGGAAGCAGGAGGCGGCCAACGCCAAAGATAGCCACAGCAAAGAAGTGAGTGATCAAGTAGGTTGGTCGTGGATTGAGTCCTGATAGCAGAGACACTGGTCCATTTGCACATATGCCCCCTAGACTCAGATAGTCAAAGCAAGCTTGGCGCAACTCACTTCTTGATTGCTTGTCCGATGAGCTAAACACCTTGTATAGTGCCCCTGCCAACGTGTTTATGGTAGAAGCTGCCGGCTGTGCACAATGTACTTCGACTCATTAATGATACAGATACAGGGCTCGTGCTAGAAGACTCAAACAATGATTAAGAATGTTGTTGGCAAAAGGTTGAACCCCAACCCAAAGGGCCTCCACTGTCCCAGCCCCAAGGAGCTGCGTGGGTTGGGTGAGATCTTACACAGTTACTCACATAAGGTGTTCCCCACAAACCATGCCTTCGGCATGGCAGCAGAAGAACACCGACACTGTACGCGTCCCTAGATTTGAACTTATGACCTCTTGTTGACAATCTCAAACTCGAGTATAACTGGACTATGCCATGAGCAATGATTAAAAATGTTTGGCTATACCTTGCGGAGAGAGTAGAAGGACTCGAGGTACTTGCTTAACGAGACCACGTCTTCCAAGTGGCCCAGGGATTGCAGAAGTTTCCGTAACACGACTATGTCAGACAATGCAACAGTCATTCCTCCTCCTGTTAAGGGGTGTCTCATGTTGAACGCGTCGCCTAAGAGAATTGCACCTGGAGTGTGACAAGGGGCAGCTGGCATGCATCTGTTCGACGCGATCTTGATGTTTCCTTCTTCAATTGCAGAAATGAATGGAGATTGAAGCTCAACGGGAAGTTGTGGTACCACCACTTTGTTTAGATAATCTGCCATGCCTCCGTTGAAGATGGAAGGCACCTTTTGGTTAGAGGGGATATCGACTAGGCAGCGAGTCTCTGAGCTGCTGATAGGGTATAAGAGTATCGGGGAAGGGTCCGCCAAGATTACATGACCATGATTTGGATATGGAAGGTGGCAGTTCTTCAGAACCAAGGCCACGAAACAGGAGGGCACATCTACCTGTAATTTCCCACAATCCAAACTTAGAATTAATATGTAACTTGTAGGTAATCTTATATGGTTGTGTAGGTTATCATAGTAGAAGTTACAGTAAAATTTTAACTAAACCAACAACAATGGAATATCCTAAAATTGGAATGTATTCATGCTCAAGTTTAAAGTGGTAAGATCTACCTTGGGGCTGCTGTGGAGGGAACGCCTTAAATTCGAACAGCTGCCATCGCATACGATTGTTAGAGGTGCACGGGCCGTTATTCGCTGACCATTTTTAGTCTTGTAGAGCACACCTTTGACTGTTCCATTCTCCTCAATCAATGAGGTCACAGTACCTTCTTCTAGCCTCACGCTGAGGATTTAGATGGAAAAATTCGTTATATTCTAACATTTTCGTTACTATGAATGTTAGGTCATTCAATATCCAAATATTGAGAATGGAAAACAAAAGGACTTTATGGTGATTAATGATTTATTATTACACACTCATTAGATAATAAAATAATGAATAATTAACATATAACTTTGGTAAGTATGCAAAACTAATGGCCCCTCGTATTATTGTGTTTATTAGTAGTGACCACTAAGATTTTTGTACAGTAAAATTTGACTCCTAAACTAAGTGGAGGGAATGGAGTGAGAAGGGATAAATACTTGGGTATAGTTGCAGCTTTCTCCCTCATCCGTTGTATGAAGCGTCCATTGTGGAAACTTCTTCCTGAAACGTCAGAATCCAACTTCTCCAATGGGTATCCCACTTTGGTGCTTTTCCCATCCTTGAACAGCGCATACCCATAAACTCTTTGAGCATCAATCTCCTTCACACAATCTGCAATCAATAACATGTTCAAAAATCAAAATCTTTATCATTATGAAAAGACGGTTATATAATTATAGGCATATCTAGTAATATATCATGTGACTATTATCATAGCTTACCCTCTAGACCCAGCTCAATAAGCTTTAAATAGCCTCCAGGCTGAAGCAATTCTCCCACAATTCTATCCTGCTCCCTCAAATCTCTCTCAATTACCAGTACACGTCGTCCATCCTGCACGTACGGTCCACCCATAATCAAGCATAAGATAGAAGTGATCATGTTACAAAACTTCATGCGCGCGTGCACACACATATATATGTATGTATAGAGAGGAATTAAGGGGATTACCTTCCCAAGAGTACAAGCAAGAGCAGCACCGGCAACACCAGCACCGACGATTATAATTTCCGGATTAGCAGTGTTTTGCAATGGACTAGAGGTATCAGAGCCACCCTCAAAGATATTATTGTCAGAATAGTGCTTGATCATGTTCTCCATCTGATCTTTAACGGGTTTCTTCCTACCCATTGAGTAAACCAAGTAGAAGAAAAACACAGCATTGAACAACGCAAAGGCAACGGCTGGACCAACAAGACTATAGTTGTCCATTTTTGCTATCAAATTTATGGCACAGATCCAACAATCTCCTGATACGAGATTTATATGGATGAATTCTTGAAGAATTAGAGGAGGTGGGGTTGTTATATATAATATAGTATGACAGTTAGGATTCTAGTTTTGGAGTCTTGATGACTGGCATAATCGTCAGAAGGCTTGGTCGTTATATTGTATGCATGTGCACGTCCTTGCATTAGGCAAAGTTTGAGGTGGCGGTATTCAGCATCCTGTGGGTTTATTATTCACTTTGACTCATGCACCATCGTCTTGCGGAGACTTTCAGCTAGAGGGCGGGGTGGAGGGGCTACTTGTACCTATACCTCCATTTATCCTCACACATCCTATGTTGTTAACGAGCCGAGCCGAGCCGAGTCAAATACCAGGTTTTCAAATTCGGATTCGCTTAGCTAAACGAAATGTTTGGTTCGGTTCATTTAGCCAAACGAGTTTTAAAATTGGTTCGAGTTCGGCTCGATAACACTATAACTGTTTAAACGAGCCAAATAGTTCGCGAACAATTCGGTTCGTTTAACTTAATGAACTCAAATAGGTGTTCGAATTCGGCTTGTTTAAGTAAAATGAACAAACTCGAATCGAATACGAATCAAACTCGAACGGCTCGCGAACCGTTTGGTTCGATTAAGAGCACTATCCCTACGTGAAATTCTGTTTGCTAACGAGTACAAATTCCTTTTGTGTGTGTGCGCTTTGTAAATATAGTTTAATGAATGGTTATACAGAGAAAGTTCGTTGATTTTACGTCAATGTTTCAATTAATCTACTAATTTGCCGAATTAGTATGAACGGTGTGTGTTGTAGTTGTGAATTGGTTAGTTTTTGAAATTAGGAATAGCATATCGTTTTTTTTTTATTAATATTGTTAGACTAAGAATCATAATATCTTCATACAGTAGCTGTACTTTTGAAATTTCCTCTCCTTGACAGTATAATATTCTTGCCTTCAATTTGGCATTGAATTTAGTTTTGTCTTGAATTATCTTACCTGCTGGTGTAGTTTGTTTTCACTTAGTCAGGGTGCGTGATACCACAAAATAGAGACCAGAAGGTAATAAACAAATTTTGTATGTTTGGAAAAATATGTTTATACTCGAGGGTATATTAATTTTTTTCAAAATACTAGCATCTCTCTCGCGCGCACATGTATATATATGAAGAATGACAGTAAGGATTCGATGACACTGGGAGGGGGACGCGTGTGACGTCACCAATGAGAGGCTGACACGTGTTCTAAACTTTACAAAAATTTTTTTTTGTTTTTACAGGGGGACACGTGTCAGCCACCCATTGGTGGCGTCACACGCATCCCTTCTCCCCAGCGTCACTGAATCCCGTTCGGAAGAATGAGAAATACATATATATATATATATATATATATATATATATATATATATATATATATGAAGAATGATAAATATACATCATTTTCTAATAAATACATACAGTTATCATTCTTATACCATCCATTTCTATCTCATGCTTTATTCTTTGATCAATTGAGGTAATTCTAAGCATGAACTGTGGCGGTGAAAGCAACATGATCTACTAAATTAGATGCGCTTTTTATATTATGGAGTAACAGTTGATCGACACAGCTTGACACAATTTTCATTATGGGTCATCGGAAAACAACTTCTGTGTGCTTTTAACACATGAGTATAGTGCAGTGTGTGTTCGTGTAAACTGAAATCGAACAACATGCAAACATAGGCGAGTACATGACTCTGTCCTTATGACGAATTGCTCCGGTATATTGTGCCCAACCGGAGATTGCAAACGTCTCACAGGATACAACGACTAACAGTTTGAACGAGTGGCACTAATACGTAAGAACTCCACGAACCTGACAGATGTTCTAACTTCTCGGATTGATGAAATGCAGCAGCAGTGTATGCAGAATGCAGCAGTAGTAGTGTATGTAGAATGCATCAGCAATGTATGCAGAATGCTCGTATGCAGCAGGAGAAGGGAATAAAAATTTCAGTGTTCAGAACAGAGGCAATATGTCTGTTTATATAAGGAAATTGGCGGAGGTTACACGATTGCCAGTAGCGCCAGTAACCCCACGATCGACGCCAGTAACCTACGATCCACGATCGATGCCATTAACCCCAGTACCCCCACGATCGGAAGTAACCCACGGACTGGTTCAATTTAATATGAGTCGCTAGATCATAGGATTAAATGATAACTGTAGGATCAGATAAATTATTTTCCTTAAAAAATTTAAATTTTTTTTCCAAAAAGGATAAGAACAGGGCCAAAGCCACGAGCCGAGCTGAGCCGGCCGGACGACACGCGTGTGTGGCAGCCATCTGGGTCTTCAATCTGGTCAAAAATTCTCTTGCCCATAGGACACATCTAAAGTGCCTCTCCTAACAATATATTTGGTGACATCTTTCCTTCACTTGGCCATTGTGGTATATGTGCAAAAAGGTGATGTGTCTTCTTCTCATGAAGCAACATCACCAATTTTCCAATTTGCAACCAATTTTTACTCTTATATTGAGCATTAATTTCTCATTCACCCAATATCGAAATTGAATATTCAAAAGCCTAAAATCATCTACTCATTGCGTAGATAATTTAGGACTATTTAGTTTTCATTTTTGATTAACGGACACTAATCATAATTAAGCTCAAAATATGTTGCTCACCAATTTTGGACAAACCCATTTCCACATTACAAATTTTTCCTCCAACATAACAAACCTACAACTTCTGATTATTCATATAGAAGATGACCATATTCTAAAGTTTCTTGGACAGTTTGCCCGCAAAGGCTTTTCACACCACATCACCGAACCAGGCACGTTATTTTGCTTGTGGTTATGTTAATGCTTGGTCGATTAGGAAAACAAGAGAACATCGTGGAATAGAGTTTGTGTGTTGATTCTGTATTGGATTTTGTAAATGTGTCCACCGAATTATAAGTCTCCTTGTAACATGTTATCTAAAAACCTCTATGAATAAGATCGAGGCAATAGCAACGCAACGTGTCTCGGTTCGAACCTACAATTTTATAGTTTCAATGTTTCAACATGAGTACCAACTGCTGAAGACCAAGCTATAATGTTGTCAAAGTCTTCTCCTGTTCGGTTTTGATTTTATTGGTATCATGACTAACTAACAAATAGAACAAAATATCATTTGGTAGGAGCCATTCCTGGAGCAACCAGAATAATATGCTAGAACGTGATATTCTTTTTCCACCGAAGAACAAGGTCTCGAAAAATAATATTTATAAAATCCAAAACATAATTTTATGCAGTGACAACTACTCGGCAACAATCTTCCTATTTCATTTCTTCTGGGAAATTTTGTGGTGATTGCTGCCAAGAAACCGTGCTGTCAACTCAATGGGCTTCTTTACGACTAGACCCAAATCGTAGCACAAACACCGTATTCAAGCCCAAACAACTATTAAGTAGTATTAAAATTGAAAAATGAAAACAAGTTATAATTTATCTGCCGCTCATACTTTTGACTCTAACGATATCTTTTCATGCTGTTGGGACGTAGTGAGTATGAATGATTGATTGAATGGAAGATTGAAAATGAAAATTGAGCATCCAGAAACATGAAGTCGGTTTTCTCAAGACAAATGGTTCTTAAGAAAATGGGTGTCTCTGTTACATGAAAAATTAATGACTTCAAAGAAAATGAAAAAAAGAAAGAAGAAACGAATCCATATGAGGGGGCAGATGAACCAATGGCCTTGGAATTTCCATTTTTTGCCCTTCACACTTCTCATAATCATGGGCCGCAGTAACCTTGAAAATCTCTCACACAATCAGACAAAGGGAACTTATCGGGCATAACCTAGTATGTATTTGTGTTGAGATTTTTTCAAAGAGGTCAAAGTGAGTGTTTGAATACAGCTAGACCGAAAACCTGATTTGCGGGAGACACAATGTGTGTATCAATGCGTAAATCATCACCTAACCTTTTAGGTTGGTGGACTTATGATTTGCATCCTCCAAATGTTCTTTGAGATTAGAACGGTGGAGACCCTCAGCGCCAGATAATGACTTTTTGCTCCAAAAACAAAAGGAACTTAGAATAAATGTTGGTGTTGATGCCAGCGAAACAAAGAGAATTGACGAAATGGACGTAGAAAAGGATGACAACGTCATTTCCTGTAATACTGATAGTCAACGTTCCATCAACATGTTCAAACAACGGCTTAATGTTGTATCATCATTTACGTTCTGTCCTTTTGAAAGTTCTTATAATCTATCCTTATATATTTTACAACCTTAATTTATGCTGCGACAACCATTTGTTTTGGTTTTGGTATCATATAGTTCTCTATTTTCAAATCTCAGCAACTACGCAATTGCCACTTTCTACCCACCTCTATAAGTTATCTCTATACTTCTGCATTTTGAAACTTACTATTCTGTATCTCGCTACTCAACTATCAATTTAAGATAAATTAATATTTATCTTTCATCACTTATGGAATAATTAATAAGATGTCCCGTTATTATTATCAACGTATTCAAAAATTTGTGAGACAGGACTATCAGAATATGACGCATATGAATATACAACATTGCTCAAATATGTACCTTTGGTCAGAAAAAAAATTGTAGCACCAGAAAATCAAATCATATATATGTGAAGTTAACATGCAAACTGCAGATTCTCTAATACTCTAATCCGTCAGGAATGTTATTTTTTGTTGAATGAAAAATCAGCAAATTTTGCCTAAGAAATATCGAAAACCAGACACGTTCTTCCTACTGCACCTAGACCTTGGCAAATCTGACCCGCTTCGGTTCGATGGTTAGGTGTTTTAGTACAAAAGAGGAAACAATTAAAGCGGGCTTGCAGTTGGTGAACTAAATACGGTCGAGATGAACTCAATGCAAGGGTTTGTTGGGGGTCCCAAAAAACAGGGGTGAGATCTGAGGAGGTTGGAAAGGAGGCAAAATATGAGGCCTCCAATCACGTCCCGTCACGTGTAAAAAACATTGTCAGTGGTCCCACCACATTCAAATTTTTTTTTAAAAAAAAGACAATGTTTTTTACACGTGGCGGGACGTGATTGGAGGCCTCATATTTTGCCTCCTTTCCAACCTCCTCTAATCTCACCCGTCCCAAACAACCTTAAAATACAACCACTCCCCTAAGATCTTGCCACGTTTTAATTGCAACAAAGAAAGGGGTAAACGAAAGAGAGAGGAAATTCTTACTAGTTGACCACGTTTTTATTTTCCACACCAAACAGCCATGTTGCACACATGATTACACACAAATCATTGGAGGAACGTATCTTAAGTTGGATTCTGATGAATAATATGTATATTGAGAATATTGTCCCATATTGGATAATTTGAAAAAAAATTATATGGGTTATATGAAAATGAATTACCAAAACCTATTGTTTTAATGTTTTGAATGAATATAAGTCTTACTCATGTAAGCCGAAGTTTCAACCGTATATTATTTTTTGTTTTGGTGATAAAAGGAATGCTTACTGTCTCACGCTTTTAACATCAGCAGTCTTCAATCATGCTAGCCACCTGTTCACAGGATCATCAACTCATGGATAGAAATTTAAATTTTATGATATAAAGGAGCAAGTTGATCGTCAACTTATTGAATTCCTTCGCATATATATATATATATATATATATATATATATATATATATATATATATGTATATATATGTATGTATGTATGTATGTATGTATGGAGAGAGAAGTTAATATAGGAAGAAATGTCATTCATTAGCTAAAGTCATTAAGGCTAATTTATCAATTTTACTTGGTAAAAAATCTTCGGACTATGAAACACATATACCATATAACATATGTCGTCACATAAGAGATATTACATAATATATGTTGGCGTATAATTTGTAGGAGACTTGGTTGGGATATGCATCCATACAAGCTCAAGCATATGCTCGACATTTTTTCTATATGGCAAAATATCTTATTTGGTTTATCTGTTTGCCGACATTATAATTCTATGTATACCTTCTAAGATTGATTGAATTTTTGAATACTCTCTGGTCCCTAAGTACAATTTTACTTTATAAAACCATTGAAGCATTATTGACTTCTTTCCCGATATTATATTATTTTAATTTATCAATATCTACTTTGGATGGTCGAAAGTAACGACGGCAAAGAGTAAACTAGTATTGTATCATTTACTTAGTTGATCTCTGAACATGAAACTCAAGATGGTTACCGTCATGAAACGAGAACACTAGATAAATATTTCTTTTATAGAAAAGAACACTATATAAAAAAGAGGCTCCCGATACACTAAGCTCCGACGTTTGCGTAGGGTTTGGAGAGGAGATGGATCGCTTTGCGATCTGATGTACGTAGCATTACCTTGCACTTTGTGCAACAGGCTGTTTCCGCGGTTCGAACCAGTGATCTCAAAATACAAAATAACAACCTTACCAGTTGCTCCAAGAGTCGTGCCGAAGAAAGAACAATAGATAATTAATCGTCATACCACTAGTAATTAGTTACTCATTGAGCCATTATACAACAGTAGGGTAACCGCTGCGGGCTTTTCGGACTAAAGTCTTGCTTCCAACCTTTTCGGTGTCGCCAATATCTAAGTTGTAAGGTGTACAGCATTAAGGGTCGGTCGATTTTTTCTTAGTTTTTAAGTCAAATTGTTTCGTACGCTTTTAATTTTTAGAAACTAAAAACAATAAAACCGTTCTCCTGGTCTGGTTTTGTTTGTTTGGTTTTTCAAATTACTTCAAAGTCTTAGCAAGGAAAAAATTATTTGATAGAAAACTAATTAAAATAAAAAATACATAATAGTCATCAATTTATGTTTCTTTCAAAAACATAATATAGGTATATTATTGCAAAATAAACACATAAAAAAAACTTACAAGCACATTCCGTCAATTTGATTCCGTCAATTGGTCCAAAGTTTTCAAAAATTATTAGAGCCATATATACACTAACTCTTTGACTTCCTTGACTTCACTGTTGGCTTGCTGAATTACACTGCTGTCCCTGGGTCCATTTTTGTTAGTGTATGCTACTACTCAATCTTCAACTAACTATTCATTGAAAATCATGGGGGGGATGAATGATGTAGTTGGTGTAAGAAAAGAAATGCATCTATTAAGGAAGAAATTCTGAAAAACTCAAACTAAAGTTAAGACCTTATCGGTGTTTATATCACTCCAATTAATTAATGACTATTGAATTGATAAAACATCAGAAAAACATTTGACAAAATTGCATGCACAGTGTAGTTTAAATTAATTTAATCTCATTAGACATAAGGAAATAGAGTGCTGAGTGATTGCCCATCCACCATTTTTAAAATTTGTCATCTTCAATATAACAGTATCAATTAAACTAAGTGCCCAGGACATAGCCCAACTGGTCTCGGGTAGGAGTTCTCGAAAGGGAGCCCAAGGGTTCAATTCTTGCCAAAGGCAAGAGAGTTCCTTTCCAGCAAGTGCATAATGTGGGAGCTTCCTTAGCCTGTAGGCTTGCCTGCAGTGCTGTGAGCTCCTTATGCCGACTACTGTGTGTATGACCAAGCTCCTGCTAGTGGACCGTTAGGTACCTGATTTACATCCCTACACTAATTTTGGGACTGAGTATGACAGAGACCTTTACTGGTTGAGGTTCAACATTTTTTTATCAATTAAACTAATAATAATGGTATATGTCATCTCTTTTGGGCCACCAACTTCAATATAGTTACTTTTCTAACGCACACGAGCGCAGGGATAGGGCAATAAAGATTTAAACCTTGTGCAACACTGCGAAATGTAATGGTATTAACATTATCTCCAATTTAAGTCCTTAATTGTTAGTCTCTAAAATTCTGAATTCAAGATATAAAAAAAATCAATCAAGTGCTAAAGGGACGGATGATGTAGATGAGAGGTTTATGTTATCACATACAGAAGCCGATAAACATATCGTGTTTCGTATTTCGTATTTTTCGTGATTCGGATATCAAAGTATCAAACTCATACCTGACTAGGGGTATGTATCGTGTTTCATGTTTTGTGTTTTTCAAGTTCCGTGTATCAAATTGTCATACCCATACATTACCCTTTACTTTGCGTGTATGGATGTAGATACCCAAACCCGTACATATCAGGTTTCTTGTCGTGTATCGGGTATACCCACGAATTTGACCAGTACAAATATTTCAAGTCGTGTACATGTCATTTCATGTATTTTCAGGTAATTTCAGGTTTCGTGCATTTTTCAGGTTTCATGTACTTAAAAGACTACCGATACAATGTATGAAACAACAATAATTACACAACCAAAGGTTGAAGATTAAAATGAGCGAGGTCATGTAAACTCAAATCATTTGACTATGCAATAATAGATTAAAGAAATGGGATTTGAGAATAGAGGAAGGGGGAGCTGAATAGAGTTACTTAGTAGCTTGGTAGTCTTTTTTTTTGGAAAAATTTATTTATTTTATTAATTATAAATTTTATTTAAAATATATTTTTTAAATTTCGTATATAAACGGGTATAAACGGGTACCTGCAGGTATACCCGAACACAACCCGCCATTGGTGGGTATCTTTCAGGTCTTACTCGATTTGTACACGAAACCCGCCAAGGTCATACCCATATCCACAAAAATTCGTGTCATGTTCGGGTCGTATTTTCGTGTCGTGTCTGAAATTGCCACCCCTATACCTGACCCATTTTCTTCGCATGTATAAAAATAGATACCCGAAACCTATAGATGTCATGTTTCATATCGTGTATCAGGTTTACCTACAAACTTGACAAAAATAAAATATTTCAGGTTGTGTTCACATCATTTCGTGTATTTTTCAAGTTTTTTAGGTTTCGTGTATTTTTCAGGTTTCAGGTTCGAATCGTGTTTTTGTGTCGCTTCTGATGTTGCCGCCCCTAATCACATGGACAAGTAAGGAGCAATTTATTACACAATAAAATAATGTAATACAAACATCTAAATGTCAAGTAAAGAAATATTGATTAGTCATTATAAAAAAAACTTAAATATATTTTACATGTTGAAAAAAACTAGTCTTACGGGCACTATTAGCATTTCATTTAAAATTTCCGAAAGAATAATATACGGCTACAATTGAATGAGGAAGCTAATTACGCATGGGCATCCGGTCATCGGCCATACTGGTAGAAAGTCATGCAAATGTGGGCCATGATTGCGTCCATAAAAATCCATCCCTAAAATTCAAACAAATCTACGACTAAAAAGCTGCCGAAGAGGAAGTCCAGAAAGTAATCAAAGGCGGCTTGTCACATCCCTTGGCCTCTAAATACTACTTACCCTTCCTTCTTGATAAACCATGCCACAACAAATCCAAGCTTTATATTCAATTTCCATAGACGAGATTTTGGGAATCAAGATACTCCATTATGGAAATCTTGAGACCAATTTATAAGAACATGGATTTTGATTTCAATAGTGCCCGTTCTTCTCCAACGCAATTAAGTGCTCCTCCTTCACCAAAACGTTTTGGGGATTATTATGTCAGTGCTCCGACGAGCCCATCTCATCATTCTCAATTTTATCGCGATTTTGATGATTTCTTAGCCGTCACCGGTCCTCCGTCGCCGGTGCCATCGGAACCTGGACTTGGGCATCTTCACAGTTCCGTGGAGGGTGAATTTGCTTTTGATGTTAGTGATGATTTCGGGAATCCTTTTGTTTCAGCTGATGAACTGTTCGACGGTGGGGTAATCAAGCCTATGCAACTCCCCGGCGCCGGAGTTGAAAGTAGCCCGAGTAGCCCGAGGGCAAATAGGTCAACAGCTTCAAGGGGTAAAGATTTTCTGGTGGGCGCTTTGTCTCCAAGACACAAAAGGGATTCTGGTGGTTTTAGGTAAGCACTAATTCTATACCATTTAAATTGATTCGCAATCATCTATTCTTGCCCAAAGAAATTTCTTATTGGTGAAATGTTTAATGGATATTATGCATAAAAGATCATCTAACACACTTTGAGTTGCATTACACTACTAGAATAATGACACATGTTTTTATCCTATAAATATCTCCTCAAAAATCCTTTATCTAATGATTTCGTTTTTAATCCGAATGTGAACTGAGCTATATCATGAATAAGTAAGATGTCTTCTTACTATAATGATCAAAGTATGATTTGCTATAAACAAAAAGCTGAGTGTTACATGTTATAGTTAAGGATTGGTTTTGTATTAATAGCTATGGTAAATTCTAAAATAGTTGAGAATTAACATGCCTACATCGGTGTGAACTAACATTGCCATTTCTACTTACAGGGACAGGGAAAATACTATGACCAAGGATGAAAGATCGCCGGAACGTGACCGTGGCCGACAAAGAATTCCGGGAATCTCCTCGTCAAGCCGGAGATCGGCACGGTCACTGTCTCCAATGAGAGTCTCCCAATATCCATGGGAAGAAGAAGAGCAACAACATCTATATCCATGTCAAGACAAAGAACAATCTTCAACCTTTACAAAACCAACTTCATCACAAAACCACACAAATTCATCATCATCAAAAGGCTCTAAAAAATGGAGACTTAAAGACTTTTTCTTGTTCAGAAGCGCATCAGAAGGTAGAGCATCGGATAAAGATCCTCTCAGGAAACACACTGCTGCGGCTGCATTCAGGAGATACGAAGAAGTGAAGAACACATCAAAGAATGTTGAGAATTCTTCTGGCAATGGATCTGTTTCAAAGAGGAGGGGAAAGCTTTCACCTCATGAATTGCATTACATGGCGAATCGAGCTGCTTCGGAAGATTTGAAGAAGAAGACATTCTTGCCTTACAAGCAGGGGATTTTGGGAAGGCTTGCTTTTACGCCTAATGGCTTTGGGTTTTCCAAGAAATGATTATTGAATAAAAGTAATCATAGATTATTAGATTCGTACGACGTTGTTTTGTATAGTATTGTTCTTAATTTAATCAAGAACAGCATAAATTTGTATGCAATTAGTTAGGTTTTAAGTTCTAAGGATAACTGAAGCACCATAGCGATCACCATAAAGTTTTGGTGATATAAGTTGTTCAATTGTGAACATTCGGTGACAGGCTTTGGAGCAACTGATAAGCTTAAAAGTTACGGGTTCGAGTCGCAGAACAGCCTGAACGTGGACGCTATTGTGTACATCAGCTTGCAAAGTGATCTGAATTCTCTCTAGACCCTGTGCAATTGCACCTTGAACACC
>AP025050.1:1524778-1562994 GCA_036186865.1 Eustoma russellianum | reverse complement strand
TATGGTAAATTCTAAAATAGTTGAGAATTAACATGCCTACATCGGTGTGAACTAACATTGCCATTTCTACTTACAGGGACAGGGAAAATACTATGACCAAGGATGAAAGATCGCCGGAACGTGACCGTGGCCGACAAAGAATTCCGGGAATCTCCTCGTCAAGCCGGAGATCGGCACGGTCACTGTCTCCAATGAGAGTCTCCCAATATCCATGGGAAGAAGAAGAGCAACAACATCTATATCCATGTCAAGACAAAGAACAATCTTCAACCTTTACAAAACCAACTTCATCACAAAACCACACAAATTCATCATCATCAAAAGGCTCTAAAAAATGGAGACTTAAAGACTTTTTCTTGTTCAGAAGCGCATCAGAAGGTAGAGCATCGGATAAAGATCCTCTCAGGAAACACACTGCTGCGGCTGCATTCAGGAGATACGAAGAAGTGAAGAACACATCAAAGAATGTTGAGAATTCTTCTGGCAATGGATCTGTTTCAAAGAGGAGGGGAAAGCTTTCACCTCATGAATTGCATTACATGGCGAATCGAGCTGCTTCGGAAGATTTGAAGAAGAAGACATTCTTGCCTTACAAGCAGGGGATTTTGGGAAGGCTTGCTTTTACGCCTAATGGCTTTGGGTTTTCCAAGAAATGATTATTGAATAAAAGTAATCATAGATTATTAGATTCGTACGACGTTGTTTTGTATAGTATTGTTCTTAATTTAATCAAGAACAGCATAAATTTGTATGCAATTAGTTAGGTTTTAAGTTCTAAGGATAACTGAAGCACCATAGCGATCACCATAAAGTTTTGGTGATATAAGTTGTTCAATTGTGAACATTCGGTGACAGGCTTTGGAGCAACTGATAAGCTTAAAAGTTACGGGTTCGAGTCGCAGAAAACAGCCTGAACGTGGACGCTATTGTGTACATCAGCTTGCAAAGTGATCTGAATTCTCTCTAGACCCTGTGCAATTGCACCTTGAACACCCTTTTTATTTATAACATTCGTTTTGATCTTTATTTATCAATTAAATTACAAGAACTGATGGTTGAAGAGGCAAGAGCAGTGTGTATTAGAATTTCAGGTTTCACCCACATTTTATTGTGATGTGAGGAAAGTCGTTTGCGTGTTACACTAACTTGCACGTTTTTTCTTTCGCAAATATTAATATGGAAAATGCATAATGATATGCAATAAACATTTTAATAGTTATTATATTACCCAATAATTGTAACATAATAGATTGGACTTTTTCTTAGGCACATTCACCTACATCATTCATACTTGTCTATATTTTATTGATTAATATTTTGAAATTTGAAAATTATTCAAAACATGATGGTTCAATAATGTTACTCTCCCATTTCATGATATGGCTTCCATAGTTATTAGCTCTTCGTTCAAATTTTTAATAATAACTTCAATTATTATTATATTATGAAATAGCAGATGATCGATAAAGCTTGACGCAATTTTTATTGTGGATCATCTAGAAACAACATATGTATGTTTATAACACATGAGTATTAGTTTCGTACATCTAGCCTCCTATAGTACGCAATAGGCAGGAGCTTCTAAGGAGTAGAGTAATGTTGTTGTCGGAATAATAACTCCAATTATCTGAAAAGCAATTGAGTGATCGACTTACAAGTCTACCGCTCACAAAGGGCCACCACAAAATGATATCTGAGCCACAGAACAAAGGGTACCCAAATGGCAAATAAGTCAATGGCCAAAAATGTATCCTTAGACTTTCAAGGCTAAACCCTTTGAAATATCTCTTTTTTTCTTCCACAAAATAAAAAGTTTGATATATGGTTTATTAGTTTTCATCCATTCACGTTTTATAATTTATATATTGGAACGAAAAATGATTTGTACTATTAAAACCATCTTACCACTATTTTATCTTCGTTTTTGTAGGTGTATAGGCCTATTTACTGTTTTCCAAATTTTACCATCTTAGAAATCAATAGAGATAGACCAATCGAAATGGATAGCGGAAAAAAAAAAAAGACAGAATAATTTTGATTATCTTTATCATTAATTTTCTAGAGTTATGACATAACACGCTAAAAGGTCAAAGTGAATTATGTGATGGTGCACTAATTAGGAAACATTTTAATCTTTTTTCTTTTTGTCAGTTTCAGTTTAATTTAGTTGCGAGAAAAAAAAAGTAGAATATTTGGAAAAAGAATGAACTAATCTGCGACGAAAAATAATGTTTAGATCGTAAGTTTAAAATGGTAAACATGCTTAAAAATATCATTATTTCCTGTAAAAAAGGAAATAAGAAAATGTTGTATCATCAAACAAAATAAATATACCGATGTACGGGTATAAGACTGGAATAAAAGGGAATAATGAATTTAGTAACTTTTTTTTTGCCTGATTATCTAAAATACTCGTGGATAGCAATTGAAGTGGGAAGATAACATTAATTGAGCATAAATGAAATCCCTCACCCCAGGCTATCATCGTTCCAGACCCAAAGAACATGTGTGGAAATGTAAATTAAGAGTCCAGCAGCCTCTTAGATTGAGTGAGACATTACGTAGTGGCCTACATAAGGTGTTCCTCGCAAATCAGGCCTTCGACCTAGAAACAGAGGAACATCAACACTGTGTGTCCCTGTAATCAAACTTTTGACCTTTTAGATCAAATCTCAACTCGAATACCAACTAGACTATGTACTGAGGCAGAAGATAACGTTACTTGTCATATTCGATGTATCATGTGCTTTAGTTAAACCTGTATATTACAAAGGACATTATGAAAAACAATGCCATAAGATAAAAAGGAAAGGGACATATCGCCAAGAGGATCTACACATCATTCATCACTAAAGTTAAATTTAGTACTTATATGCTACCAAATGAAATAATACGTTTTTGGATAGTATTTAATTGAATATTGTAAGAAGGCAAAAACTAGTAAAAGATTCGAAAAAGAAATGAATCTGCCAAGGAAAATAACACATACTTATAGCATCATTCTTTCCACAAAAGAAAAAACAGACCATCATTCAACAAATATAAAAAAATGATACATGTCTAACAATTAAACAAGGTTTTTTTTTTATTAAAAAAAGTCATTCAATCATTCTAGATGAAAAGTATGAAGGTGAAATGTACCCCTAATTATATCCTATTGGGGTCTAGCTTTGTTGACATAGTGTGCAAATAGTGATCTGACGTTTGATGCATTACCCCTCGTTCTGTGGGTCTCCACTGTAAGGTATCTATTGCAAATCAGGGTTTAGTGGCCTCCTAAATTGATATGACTTTGTCAAACACCAACTGTAAGGTGCCTACTGTAAACCGGACGAACAACCATCTACTCCAACGGCGACTTAATTTTTTTTTTTAAGAAGCGATTTACAAATTTTAGGAGTAAGATTTTTGGCATACAATAAACACATACATTGTACATTGTAATGTATCATGTTCTTTTTTTCCCTTTAAAGGACTATCGGCATTGCCAGTATTGTCCCTAGCACTTGTAAGTTTTAACTGCTTTAGACCACGTTAATCCGCCAGGCAATCAATCTTCGTTCTTGTCTTTAATATCTTTTGTTTTAGCTTTCGTTTTTATTTGAATTGAAGATTCTACGTATAATACTTTTAAGGACAAAAAAAAAAAGGTCTAAGCGAATCATTGTATCTGCTTATGTGTCTCTCCCGTTCACCTCATTCGAATCTGTGACTTCAGCTATAATATTAGAATAAAACATAATAGGGAATTTGGCTATATATTTTTTGGGAATGGCAATTTCCACACTCTGTTTTTCTTATCCGCACTTTTTCTTCAAAGTTTAAGTTAAATAGATTGTATTAGCCTTTATGAGAATGAAAAAGATATGCAGATTTTGAGTGTTTTATTTTGTCAGCAAAACTACTGTGAGATGGAGACTTGGGGCTTTTTGATGGAAGAGGCAGCCTGAATGCTGGAATTGCATGCAGAACAAAAAACAGAAGACTTATGTGCAACGGTTGAAAAAATTAATTTGTTTACAGAGATCAAATATTCACATGTTATTGCGTTTGATCCCTTTTCCAAATATCGGTTTCAAATCGGAAAAGGGTTTATATGGGACGTGGTTTCAAATCAAAGCGACCGAGTAAATGATTGCCAGTGTCATAATTCTGTTTTTGTTTTCTTTGGATTGAATAAGAATATGGAAAAGCAGAAAAAATTGAGTATAGTTGAAAGAAGTAAATAAATGTTTTGTCAATATTAATTTTTAAAGAATGGAGTGGATAAGCAAAAGAAGGTGCGGAAATAGCTATTCTCTCTCTCTCTTTCTTTCTATTTCCTCATCTCTATCATATAAATACGTGTGGAAAGCTTGTACTAAAGTTGGACGAATGGGCATTTTGTCATAGGTGATGTATCATAGCCTTTAACTCGACGCTATAACAACCACCACACACAATATATATCAACGACAACAAATGCTATTGTTAGAGTTTGAAAATGGTAAGAGACAGACGAACAAAAACTTCATCCCATAAGACATGGAGTTTGATTCCATTGAAACATCTGACTCAACATATGCGCACTTTAGCTACATGCTATAAAGGACATCTTTGGGGGAAAATGCAATACGATACAAAGGAAGATACAAAGAGATAAGAAACACTGGCAAGAGAATCTACCGAACATCCATCAATAAAGTTACAAGTAGTCCTTATAACATGAACATGGAGTAAGTCTAGATGTACTAGTGAAATTAATTTAACAGTGAAACGGGGTAGTGGGGGAGAGGGTATGGGCGAGTTCAAACAGTCAAATATGTTTTGATTAGTAAATTGTATGTAATAAATATGATATGGAGAGTGTGAAACATTTTATTTATGTAAAGTCAAAATTTATGAATACAAATATACTAAAAGGTAACTTTTGTTTTGATTCATATCATTGTTTAAACACAATTATTTGAGGGGCTTAACTCAAATAATTATTTAAGAATATTAATTGAAATATCGTCTTTTGAAATCTATAAATAGCTTTCTGTATCCTTACTATTATCAAAAAATTAAAATGTAAATCAGTTCAAATAGAGTAAAGCTCAAACTACAACACATTACAAGGTTTGAATTAAATTTCGTAATAAAAATACTGATAAGATAAGCACTAAGAAGTTGTCAAAAAAGAAAAGAAAACGGGTACAAAATAAATAAAAAAAAATAAGAGCCGCTTCTGAATTAAGTCTTATCACCGCTATTCAAAATTGCATCTTAGAGCATGTAAGATGAAATTCAAAAGTAAGCCTAAATTATTATAGAATATTATCATTTTCTTTATTTTATTATACTCTCTTTATTTTATTGTATAATATTATCATTTTCTTCATGTGGCTCTTTCTTCCGGGAAAAATATTTTTTCCCTTTTTTTTTCTTCTCAACTACTGAACAAAATGGCTTGACATGAAAACAGACGCATGTCATAATATACCCAAAAATTAAAGCACGTGCATGTTTCTGTTGTGCCAGTTCAATTAAATATTCTAATAGCAACAATCCGTTTAATAAAGAAGAAATGGCATGCTGATTTATGTAACTGTACGTGTGAAAGTTACTTATGAAAGGGGTATGGGCGAGCATAAAGTGGACATGGTAGGTTAAGGCAGTACATGCCCCAGGGCATAGTCCAGTGGTAAGTGGCAAAGGTGATTGGAGCTAGAACCCCGACGTCCCGAGTTCGAGTCCGTGTGGAAACAATCCTTGTTGAAATATTACAAGGGTTGCCTCTGGACTGGCTGAGTCTCGTGTATCCTCCCCCTTTGCAGGACTGCCGGTGGAGCACATACCTTGATTTACATCCCACCTAACTAAGGAGCGTCTGGTACAGGTAGGGGGAGAACCCACTCCCTCATCAAAGGTTAAGGCAGTACATTATTGTTGGAAGAAAAAGTCGATTGCACGTGCAATATTTTTATTCTCATAAAATCCGTAGCATTCCTTGCGCCGGTAACTTGGAATTTGTGCGTGCCACTGGAAATAAAAAAAGAAAATGAAAAATATGATACATTCAGTACAATAAGTTTGGCACGTGAGAAAACGTTTTTATTATCATATATATATATATATATATATATATATATATATATATATATATATATTTCTAGTGAAAAGTTCAGAGGAGGAAAGGTGATGACTAAATAAAATATGAAAGGTGGTGGAGTTAGACTAAAACGGCCGCATGATGAACATAATCAGATTTAGCGATTTGAGCTTAGTTGTTTAATTTGGGCGTTCATATATCTTATTCTGGGTCAAACACCTTATAAACATTCTAGAACGCTTTTTAACTCTAATTGTTTGTAATCCACGGACTTTTAATTGATTTGGTGAGTTAGAAATAAGTTAAATTTTGTATGTTAAGTTACATAATAAATAGAATCTGGTTTTCCTTTTTAGTATAGGTTTTGCTTGTCTATCAATATGACATCCCTTTATATATTTTTTACACAAGTATTTCATCAATAAAGTCTCAGAAAATTGAGCGCTTTGCTTATCAAATTTCATATGCAAGTTATGATGTTGTTTATACAAGTTCTTTCTTTTTAGTTTAATCAATTCTTTAAGCAAGAGTTATGTTATGAATTCTTCCTTAGTTGTGTTCAAGATACTCTTCTATGAGTCTTCTAAAGTTCTTGGATTCTTTAGCAAATCAAAGACTCCTGCACATGTGTCCAAATGAATGATCTATGTGTCCAAATGAATGATCTAATAAGATTCTTCGCAGAGCTATGTTATTTAAAAGGTCTGTCAAGTTTCTTTGCTTTTTTTGTTCTACGTTGATTTCTTTTCCAACCATTCTATTTCTTTTGTTTCTTCGTATGTTTTTTATGTTCTTTGTGTTCGTCGTGTGTTTCGTATGTTTTTCATGTTCATGTTACCAAGAGATCTTTTGGACAGTTTGTAGCTTTATTGTTATTTTTGGTTCTCAGTTAATTTATTTTCCAGCCGTTCTATTTCTTTTGTTTCTTCATATGTTTTTCGTATTCTTGGAGTGTTCTTCATGTTCTCCGTGTGTTTCGTATGGTTTTGTATATTCTTGCTATCAAGAGATCTTTTGGACAACGTGTATCTTTATTGTCCACGCATCAGGAGGCTTCTCCCGTCTAAGACCAAGACATAACACAATCGTTATTGAAGACTTGCAATAAAATTTGCAGATTTCTTATAGAAAAGGATTATTGATAGAGATTCGAACCTAAGATTTTACAAATCGAAATAGACGAACCTTTCTAGGTAAACCAACCTTCATTGTATAATCATATAGATCCGATTGCATTTACACTATTGGTGGAATTTGGTTTCTGATTTCTAATTTAGAATCAGCTTATCGTGTAAACAAACGCCTTTGTGTGATAAATGTTCAGAGATGGTCTAATATTCACCAATACAAGACTAAGTTTTAGAAGCTCGGTTGTCACAAGTTTACTTTCTCAAAACTAAGCACCAAGACAAGAGGTCTATCTCTTCATAACTAAGGTTCGTAAGTAGGAGACCCCTACTTTAGAACCACTATTTAAGATCAAATATTCTGGGTAAATTTCCACCCTCCATTGAGATAATTTAATCATGATTTTTTAATTACTCCATTAAGGTATATATAGATAAACCTTTTATCCCCCATTATTCAAGATAACCCATAAAAGTGCTAAACTTATTTTTCTTTTTTACATTTTCCTCTGCCATCATCTTATTCAAGCTTTTACTAATTTAATTTCATGTATTCAAGGATCTTCGAAAAACCAACTTCCTACAGATGCTAACCACCTCATTTTCTTTTTCTTTTTTTCTTTTTCAAACGGCTAGGAGTTGGTGACGTCTTTCTGTTGAATGCTATTTTTAGGACTACCTATGAGTTTCTAACCTTAGACTTTTGATCCGGATCACTTTGACATCTTAGTTTACAAGAAAGTTCAAGCAGTCCAAAGATTAACAATTAATTGCTGCATTAGTTAGTCCTTAGATAATTAAATAAAAGGATAATTGACAAGTCTTATAGATGTCTTATATGAATGATAAGTCTCTTATTTGACGTTATAATCATTTGTATTTATTTGAATGATAAAGTTCTTATCTTAACGTTATAATCATTTGTATATATGTTACTTCGAAAAATTTACAACGACCAAGGAGGAGGAGTAGGTTTCTACATATTGACTACATTCATCTTTCATTAGTTCATTCCAAATACAAATGTCAATAAAATTACGCGTCGCATCTTACCATAGCTGGCGTTTGATCCCGATGATTTCGTACATGCATTCCATTGTTCAAATATTAAGGAGTTTTTAGATAATCAAATCAGTCATTGCCATTTGTAGTATCTCCCAGAAAATTGTCAAAAAAAAAAAAATGACTTCATGCATTTGAGGGAAAAGGAAAAAAAAAAAAAGAGGGGGAGGGCTAGTTCAGGACTCCATTTGCTAGCTTCAAGGATAATTTCATTACCCTCAACAGCAAGATCACGTCCTTCATTACGAGTTTGTACACATGCTTCTAGAGCTACTCGATTCGCTATAGCACCTGGGGCAAGAGACCATGTAATGGACCTTCCATTTTTTGACAACCAACCTTCCTATTTCCTGCTTCAAATACCTTATTCCGTGTTCAACTAATCATTTTCATTTGCTTTTGTGTTATAAAAATGACTACCGCTTTTATTTGTGCTTAGAATAGTGTGACAGTATGACACTGTAAATGTATACGAAATGCAATAATGCGAACAATTAGTGGGTATGAAGATACAATGTTGTTCAATGAATCGAACAGTTCGCGGATTGTTCGAGTTTGGTTTGTGTTTGATTCGTATTCGTTTGGTAATTTTCTGGAAACGAGCCGAATTCGAACAGCTGTTTGAGTTCGTTTACTAAAACGAACCAAACTATTCGGGAACTATTTGGCTCATTTAAACAGTTATAGTGTTATTGAGGCGAACTCGAATCAATTTTAAAGTTCGTTTAGCTAAACAAACCGAGCCGATCAATTCGTTTAACTAAACAAATCCGAATTTGAAAACCTAGTATTCGCTTCGACTCAGTTCATTAACCCCCTAGATACAACAAGACCTGTGATTGGTTCTTTCCATGATCTCGAAAAATGCAAAGTCGAACTACCATGACATTCAGGCGTCTATACTTGTGAAGTTGTGACAACTAAAAATAACTTATAAAACAAAAATAAAAGAAAAAATTTATTTTCTGCAACATGTCTTTCAAGTATGTTCATTTTCAATGAATTTCTATAAATATAAATTAAGAAAATCATCAGAAATACGATGAAATATGGGAGAGAACACGACATTTAACAAAACACCTGAATTGTTTTATCCAAGAGAGGTTTCTTTTTTGGTAGCAAAAGCCGAAATCCCTTGCTATGGGGCCTACATCGCTCCAGCTTTATTGAACATCGTAGAAGATGTAAATCAGGTGTCTAGCGTCTTTCTAAGTTGGTGAGGCCTTACTCAGTGACCCACACAAGGTGCCCCTTACAAACTAGCAGAAGTGGAGTACCCTCCTCAAGGTACCCCTACAGACTAGCAGAAGTGGAGCATCCACAATGTGCCTGTCTCTGGATTCAAACTGTTGGTAGCAATTGTCAATACGAGTACCAACTGGATTTCGCCTCGCTCACATTTTTTTTTTTTTTTTTATGGAACATGTAATGGCCACTTTATAATCTTGGGAGATTCTTTTGTTTCCAGACTCCCACCCCCACCCGAACAAAACTGGAAGAGTTCTGCAAAGGGCGGGTTTGAAACAGGTTTTGTGGAATCCGAAGCTATGCTTTTGTTAAAAAAAAAAAATCCATGTCTAATTTGAGGTTCACTTAGAATTGGAAATTTTCAATTTATCCACGTCCATTTGGGCATGGGCATGCAATCCGTCCTGCCTCATAAACCCATCCACAAAAGAAAAATGAAATAAATATCAATATTAGTGACATCAACATTTTACGTATACACATACATGCATACACACACATATATACATAATTATATACACGTACGTATTTTTATGTACACATAAAATATATATACATATGTTTACATAACACAAGCATATATACATACGCAAACACATATACATAACTCATTGGCTAACTTGTACCGCTCTGCTGCCGTTCTTGGATTTTAACACTCATATCGTCCACAAACTTTTTCTTTTTTTTAAAAAAAAAATCTGATCCAAACAGGTTGGATTCAATCGGACGTTTGATTAAATTGTCAAATCTAGTTTCCTAGTCCAATTTGGTAAAGGGATTCTGAGGGTCTCATTTCTGTGGCCATACAAAAGCAAAATAGAAAGAATTTTATCTTCAATATGGGCTTAGTGTTTTGGTCAAAATGTTTAGGCTGGCATATGTATAAGGGCGGTCCAAAGAGAACATGAATAATCGAGTGACTGAAGCCCCTGTCTTCAGGTGGGCGCTGAATCCGCTGATAGATCAACTGCAAACATTATCCATAATATTTATGATGAGAAACAAGAGGGGGAATTGCACACACTATTACGATTTCATAAAAATGTAAAAAAAAAATGTTATCGATACACTAGGCTCCATCGTTTGCACATAGTTCGGAGAGGAATCGGATCGCTTCGTGATTTGATGTACGTTGTATTACCATACACTTTTTGCAATAGGCTGTTACAGCGGCTCGAACCAATGACCTGAAGGTCATAAATCAGCAACCTTACAAGTTGCTCTAAGATCCGTCCCCGATTTCATAAAAATGTATCATTCATAACATTCTGACTTTTTCGTTATAAAACAAATTTTAGAAAGGTCTTAGAGCATGATGATTTACCACAAGTCAAAATTTTAATTAGATAAGCTACATATAAAAGAGAGACATGCATGTTTATAAGATTTTGGTTCATAATTTTTCTGAACCATCATAAACCTGTACACTTTGTCTTCCTCCTCAAATCAAGTAGATCACTACTTAGTTGTACGTTTTCTTTCTTTAATTTTTGGGCGGACTTAGTTATTTTCGTTGTTGGATGGTATATGCCCCCGTCAGTAATAAAGGGGGTGAATAAATAAAAACTTTTTTATATATATAATCGTGAAAATTTGTGCTCGTATCTTAAGCTGACAACAAACTGAAATTTACCCTTAGCCCAGAAAACGGTAGCAGTATTACTGGAAATACTCGAAAACTCACCGTAAAAATGTAAACAGCGAATTGAAATACTATAAATATATGTGTGCGCGTGTGTGCACCTATATAGGACACACACACATATATATGTATATATATCATATGATTTCCTCCCTTTATGTGGAACAACTTTTAAAATTGTCCACAAGTTTTCCTTAAAAACCAAAAGGATTGCATTCACATCATGTCTTGATTATTCATATCCCATCTCATCCTTCATTCAATTCTTTTTTTTTTAGAACCTTTTCGTCACTAATCTATAACAGGAAAAACAAACAAATTAACTCAAACGTGAATATGGAAAGCCATCCCGAAAAATAGACGAATATGATAAAAATATATATATTATTTGGAGGTGGAAAGGGTTTGCTTTGAGAGCGAAAAATCTACTTTGTTGGAAACTTCATCGAACATAGGTGAAGATAGCGGCTTGGATTATAATAACAGAAACCACGTGCAAGTGATCTGCTGATGATACTTGTTAGGAAACAGGGAAACTTATTTATTCCCACATCAAACACAAATCTTCAGGTCTCTGGCCTTCTTATCTGTATGCAGTTTCGGAGACCTTAGCTAATGTGGCAATTAATAACTAAACGTGTGGGATAATCATCAACAATTTATGTACCAAAAAATTAAGACACAATGCATTGACATGAAAATTAGGTCAAACGACCCAATTATAATAGAAAGTTGAATTTATTAGCTCTATAGACAAAAGATTGAAATCATTCGGTTGTATTTCATTCATTCAAAGGCACTTGATTTATAGTTACAGAGAATGACTAAGTAAGGAAATAAATCAATCAAATAAAAGCAGCAATTAATTCTGAATGATTCTTGATTCTTGATTGCTGATTATCGTCCCTTGATTGATTCCTTGTTATCCACTGATTGATTCCTCTGATTTTCTTTCCTTACACTCCCCCTCAAGTTGAACCAGCGGATCATCGATGTTCAACTTGCTCAATACTGAGTGAAACACTCCACCAGCAACTGCCTTAGTTAAAATATCTGCCAATTGTTCTTCCGACCGAGTGTACCGAAGCTCAACCATTCCTCCTTCAAGTTTCTCTTTGATAAAGTGTCTATCTACTTCTACATGTTTAGTACGATCATGCTGAACAGGATTTTCAGCAATACTTACTGCAGCCTTATTGTCGCACCAGATTTGACACCTTCGTTTTGGTGGGAATCCTACTTCAGTAAGAAGTTTTCGAAGCCAAAGCACCTCAGCTAGCCCTCGTGCAATTCCCCTGAATTCTGCTTCTGCACTAGACAAGGCTACTACCTTCTGCTTCTTACTTTTCCATGTGACCAGATTTCCCCCAACAAGAGTAAAGTACCCTGAAGTAGATCTTCGATCGTTTGGATTCCCCGCCCAATCAGCATCGGTATAGGCCTCAATCTCTAAATGTCCTTGCCTTTGAAATAGCACACCTCTTCCAACTGATCCTTTCAAGTATCGGATTATTCTCAGAACAGCTTCCAAATGTGTCCTTTGCGGACAGTGCATAAACTGACTCACCACTCCAACCGCATATGCTATATCAGGTCTAGTGTGAGCGAGATATATGAGCTTCCCCACCAGTCTTTGATATCGTCCTTGGTCAACATTTGCTTGTCCTTCTCCTGCTCGTAATCCATGATTCATCATTATTGGTGTTGTTGCAGGTTTACAGCCTATCATCCCAGTTTCAACCAGCAGGTCTGAAATGTACTTTCGTTGACAGATGAAAATCCCTCTTCGTGATCTAAACACTTCAATTCCCAGGAAATATTTGAGTTGACCAAGATCTTTCATTTCAAATTCTTGAAATAGCCTTTCCCGAAGTTGAGCCATCTCCTCCTTATCACTTCCTGTGATAACCATATCGTCCACATAGATTATGAGACATGTGATCAGACTTCCTCTCCTTTTAAGAAACAAAGTATGATCTGAGTTGCTTTGATGATAGCCATTCCTTTTCATAGCTTGGGTGAACCTGCCGAACCATGCTCTCGGAGACTGTTTTAGACCGTACAAGGCCCTTTTTAACCTGCAACCTTCCCCTGCTTCGAATTCGGATGAGAAGCCTGGTGGAGCTTCCATATACACTTCCTTTTTCAGGTCACCGTGTAAAAAGGCATTTTTTACATCAAATTGGTATAAAGGCCAGTCCTGATTTGCAGCTACTGAAAAAAGAACTCGGATCGTATCCATTTTTGCCACCGGAGAGAATGTTTCTGAGTAGTCTACCCCATATGTTTGTGTGTATCCTTTGGCCACTAACCTCGCTTTGTATCTTTCGACTGTGCCATCAGATCGATGCTTGATTGAAAAGACCCACCGACAACCCACCGGTTTCTTTCCAGGTTTCAGCCTGCACTTCTCCCACGTTCCGGTTTTTTCCAAGGCATCCATTTCTTCCTGCATCGCCTGTTTCCACTCTGGTGTCCTTAGTGCTTCCTCTACTGTCCTCGGAATATCTCTGTCATGTAGAGAGGTAAGAAAGGCCTTCGCTGAGGCAGACAACTTTTCCTGTGCAATACTTGCTATAGGATATCTGGAGTTTCGCGACTGGTGTTCTGGCTCATATCGAACTGGCGGGATGCCTCTATTTTTTCTTGGTGGGAGAATGTACCTGTCATTGGTCTTTTCTACAGCCGGATGGTCAGAAATTTCAACTGAAACTGAATCATTTACTGAGTGGTCAGAGTTTCTTACCTCAGGAGATTCGGAGGGTGTAGAATCTGGTAGTGATTCTGAGGCATGGCTCTGGTCCCTGTTGATAGTTTGGTCTACTTTCTCAGTTGGAACAATTGTTCCTGGCAGTATCGGGCTGAGCAACCAGTCTAGCGAGTCACCTGTATGAGTCTCCCCCTGACCGCTAGATGGGGACTGGAAGTAATACTCATATTCCAAGAAATCACAATCCATAGTAGTATACAGTCGTCGAGTGAGGGGATCGTAACACCTGTACCCTTTTTTGTTGACCCCATAGCCAACAAAGACACACTTGACAGCACATGGTTGAAGTTTATTGCGGTGTGATTTAGGGATATGGACATAGACAGTGCATCCAAAGATACGGGGTGTGAGAGTGAGAGTATCTGGGAGAGGAACAAGTTTTGTGAGTGTAGTTAAGGGCGTTTGGAATTTTAGAATTTTTGTGGGAAGTCTATTAATCAGATAAACAGCAGTGGCAACGGCCTCGGGCCAATAGGACTTAGGGACATTTGACTCAAGAATAAGGGCCCGAGTAATTTCTAGTAGGAATCGGTTTTTCCGTTCAGCCACCCCATTTTGTTGTGGGGTGTCGGAACATGTGGTCTGGTGGATAAGGCCATTGTCTTGGAAAAATTTTTTCATTTGTGTATTGAAAAACTCGCCTCCATTGTCGGATCTAAGGATTTGAATCTGTTTTTGGAATTGCGTTTGGACAAGAGTATAAAAAATATTGAATTTCTCGAACACTTCTGACTTGTGTTTAAGAAAATATATCCAGGTCATTCTGGTACAGTCATCAATAAATAACACAAAATAGTGATAACCACTAGGACTTGAAACTGGAGAAGGTCCCCATACATCAGAATGTATTAATGAAAACGGAGTAGGATGTCTGGTATTATTCAGAGGAAAAGTTTGTCTATGGCTCTTGGCCAGAATACACGTATCACATGAAAAATCATTTTGGGTACGAAGTAAATTAGGAAAAAGTTGACGTAGGTACCCCCACGACGGATGACCCAGACGTCGATGCCACAACCAAGCTTGTCTATCAACCATCCCATCAGCAAGTGCTACCTCCCCATGTTGGTTCACTTCATCAACTAGGTACAGGCCATGACACTCAGAACCACGCCCAAGAATCTTCCCTGTCCGAATATCCTGCAGTAGGCAAAAAGTTGGATACATCAGCAGGGTACAGTTGAGTGTTTTAGTAAGGTGGCTGATAGAAAGCAGTTTGTGGGACAAGGTGGGAACATAGAGGCAATTATTTAGCTGAATGGATGACGTAATATTAATAGTGCCCATCCCTTCGACAGGTGAAAAACCCCCATTTGCTGTTTTAATTATTGTTTTTGAGGATCGAGTTAAATTATGAAAATCTGATAAGTCATATGACATGGTGTCCGTAGCCCCACAGTCAAACACCCATTTGGAGTTAAAACCGCGTGTGCTGCATTGGGAATCAGTCGCAGAAAAAGAGAGGGGGCAGGGTAGTTGGGGGTTATTAAAACAAGGCAGTAAATGAGGAGAGAGGGTTGGTGGGAGCCTTTTGTGGGAAAGACCCTTTCCCTCTCCCCCATACCCGTTGATACCTCCTTGTCCAGAATCTTCTTCGTCTCCCTTCTTTGGTGTGATGCCTGCAAAAAAGATCTGGCTTTCTGAGGCAGTTGAGCCGCTGCCGGTGCTGGTGGCCTCCGAGCTGCCCACCGCTGCTCCTGCTACGCCTGTCTTCTTTCCCCTCTTCCTGCTGTCTGGCCACCAATCCGGGTAGCCAATTTTTTTGAAACACCCGTCTGCAGTATGTCTTGTTCCACCGCAAAAGGTGCACTTCAGGTGAGTTTTATCGTCTTCCTTGCGAGATGATGAGGTTATTCCGCCTCCTGATCGCTGTCCCGTGTTGAATCTGAGATTCCTATCTCTGCCTTTTGCAGCACTCAGTCCACTGCCAATTCCTGAGGGAGCTTCTCCCGATGATGGCCCCCCCTCTCCCTTCATTATCCCTCGTCTGGCCACTTCCCGCCGGATCTGGGAATACGCTTCTTCTACCGTCGGTAATGGGTCCTGCTTCAGGAGGTCCCTTTTTTCGGTGTCAAATTCGTCGCTTACAGCCTGTAGAAATTGGTACAGTCGATTATTTTGTTGAATCTGAGTGTACCTAGTCATATCTGAGGGACACTCCATTGGGTTTGGTTGCCTTCTGTCCACCTCCTTCTAGATGGCTTGGAGTTGGCTATATATTTTTTCCAATGGCTGGGTCCCTTGCCGAATACTATTCGCTTTCACTGTCAGATCATAGATCTGCAGCGGGTCTCTCCCAGAGCCGAAGGTTGCCTCAATCCCCTTCCATAGATCCCACGAAGTTGGGTAGTCTATGTATTGGTTGACTAGCTCTGGATCGATATTCTCTAAGATCCACGTGATGACAGTTGAATCAACCTGGCGCCACTTGGAATAGTTGGGGTCTTCCGGTGACGGGGGTCGGGCAGTGATATGATTGAGCCTTCCCCGTCCGTCCAGAGCCAAACTGAGTTTTCTGGCCCATACTGTGTAGTTACGATCATTTAATTTTTCTGTCAAGGTCAGTGATTGACTTGACAGATGTGTGATTGTCTCGGTTTTGGGTGTCAGATTTTGGAGAAGTTCCAGAATCTGAGATAGGCTATATGTTTGGTTTGGTGGAGGAGGTACCTCGGCTGTGCTAGAGGCACCGGATGATGATGAAGTCTGATCCGTCATTTCCCAGGTAAGTTTTTGGTAAATGAGGATGAATTGTTACCATTTGAGCCACAGCTCAAAGGTCAGCTCTGATACCATATTAGCTCTATAGACAAAAGATTGAAATCATTCGGTTGTATTTCATTCATTCAAAGGCACTTGATTTATAGTTACAGAGAATGACTAAGTAAGGAAATAAATCAATCAAATAAAAGCAGCAATTAATTCTGAATGATTCTTGATTCTTGATTGCTGATTATCGTCCCTTGATTGATTCCTTGTTATCCACTGATTGATTCCTCTGATTTTCTTTCCTTACAGAATTGGGATATGAGAAATATATATATACACACACACAAAATAGATTGTGTCGGAACCCAGACATATGTGAGCTGTAAACATTTCGCATAAACAAACATGTTTGAAGTCTAGGTCTGTTTGCAGCATCTAGTTGTAAATAGGTCATAATGATTTTGTAGAATTTACCGTTTCAGTTCTAAAGAGCTTCGTAGAAGATGTAAATTAGTGAATCAACGGTCTTTTAAATTGGTAAAGCACACAAGAAGCTTACTGCAAACTGAGACATCAATTCTTTAACCTAGTTGGGACGGCCAGATAAAGATATTATATTCACACTGCGTGTATCATGGTTCGAATATGTGCTCTTCTAATTAAAATGTCATAACTCGAATGTGAAGCTGTTTGCATCATTTGTATATTTCAAGAGAAGAAATCAGCTTGCGTTGAATGAGGAGATGACACCATTCTGTTTTTTTTTACCTAGTTTCTTTTTTTTTTTTTCGGGAGGGGGGAGGGGCATGGGGGAGCAGTAGTTGTTTGGGAGAGGCGGTATACGTGTACTCGTAGTCTGTTGTCCGTCAGCCAATGCCCTACAAACAAAACAAAGTTACATAGTATTCTTTCTAGGACATTTAGATATTACTTTTACATTATAGGTTATTTTTGCGTTCAATATATTGTATTTATGACAAGGTCAAGATCAACATGGATACATATTAACAAATGTAAGCAAGAGGTACACTCAAAGTTTGGACCGACTGACTTATAAAGGAGCAGGTCGTTTTGAGATACCAAGATAACTCGAGGTCGGTTACAATCAACGGACAAGAGGTCGATTACATGAACTCAAGCATGATAATTAAGACGAAGTTGTACCAGTTCAACACCAATTCGATGGTTTTTAACAAAACAACTCGGTGAAGCTCGTTGAAGCACGACCAAAACTACATTCACTACGTGGATAACTCTATTCTGACTATCGATCCTTAGTGTTCGATCATCGACACCCGTATTGCATGTATCAAGCTAGGCAGCTTACTTGGCAGCACTTGGTACTTCGACATGCACATACTAAGATAAACGGGTATAAAACATTCCATTCAAGAAAAAACAAAGGGTATGTTGAACATTTTCCGTAGTTATTTATAAACAATATTCACATAGAGATATGTTCTCTATACTTTTTCATAAAATATAGAAAATCACTCGTAACCGACTTGATCTTTGGAGAGTTTTTTCCCTCTAATATTGTTGATATCTGCGGGTGGCAGCCATATAGTAAAAGTTCAAAGCAATTTTAGTCAACATATCGCAGTCAAAGATCGAGGATGTATTCAGCTATGTCAATCTATATTCGTGTTCTAAGAAAATGTATAAAAGTTATAACCTTTTAAAAATTGGTAAATTCTTGGATCCGTATTTTTGCCCTCAGATCTGAATTACATTAACTTAAGAGTAAAAACTAAAACTAATGTTGCTTCTCATTGCAAAGCTAGTTGGTGCCGATAAATAAATGATCACCCTCCATTGCTTTTAAAGTATTAGATGTTACATTTTTTGCTGAGTGCTTTGAGCTTGACACAACTCTTGCAGCATGCACGTCGTCGTCATCAGTACCCAGTATATCCCAACGACAACAAAAGCTATCGCTAGGATCTAGGGAGGGTAAATGGTAGGCAAACAATACCTCTGTCCCAAGAGATAGAGAGTCTGCTTCCAGTGAGACCCCCGACTCTATATATACCTGCATAAATGACATAATAATAGAGATATGCTGTGCTATTGTGTTAGTGAGGGAATTCAGGAAATACAAAGAAGAGGCTTTCGATATTATAAAAATATACATAACGTGTATATGTACATGTATTCGATAAAACTTTAAGCTAATAGGGATTCAATTTTTGTCACTAAAACGATAAATGATTTCTCTTTAAAATAATACATATGTGACAACTAGATTTTACCTTTGCAAACCTGGTAATTTATTCATGACTAGACTGAAGGGGTTTCGAGACGTCAAGTCTCCATTATTTTTTATGGTATTTTTATTTGACACTTACAAATTACTAGGTGCGATTATGTTGTTCAGAAAAAAGTGTGGTTATATCTAATCTCAATCAAACTAGAAACATTTTTATTTAATCGGTCATAACTGTATATATCAAATACAGAATGATAATGAGAAGAAAACAGAATTCGGCATGAAAAGGACACTTCACCAGTTAACTAAATAAGTTATTTATCTGCATATCGACTATCTTACATGAATGCTAAAATAATTGGTTGAGAGAATGTAATATCAGATAATAAATGTATAACATCATGATATGTTTTTGTGAATATTTACTGTGGTCAGGAAACATGGTTCACCATCAATGAATCTCAAAACGTAGGCAAAACAGATATCCAAATAATATCTCATGATTAAGGTTAGAGAATTAAAGAATGCGTCATGTATCTTATCTTAGTCACTAATTAACCTTAACCTTGATCCTTAGCACATGGTTTCAAAGATAATCTCAAATCTTAACTTTATCACTTTTAAAATAAAATTAATTCTTTAGCTTTGATCATGAACATTAATTCAAGGACATGATGGCATAGGTTATCCACTTTTGGCAGCAAGTGTGGAACAGCTCAGGTGAAGGGGATTGGAGACCAGCAAGCAAACAAATACAGCACCATGAATAGAATAGAAACATAAAACCATTATTGCATCAAGCCAAGTCCAACCACCACGAACCCATGCAACCAATATTTTTGACCATTTTGAAGAGAGAGAAACAAGGACCCAAAAGGTACAGATGCGTACTGAAACAACCCAGAAAATTGTTTATGTATTTTATTTTTATTTTATTTATTACAGAATACTTTTATTATACGGTTACTCTTTAGAAAGCGGCAAATTGGTCGGGGCAAATCCGGGTGGTCCCCTTGATTGCTACATATCTAGCTGCTCGAAATCTACTTGCCTCCGGTGGAAACTTTCCCTAACAAAACGAGTCGAGCTGAATATCAGGTTTTCAAGTTCAGATTCGTTTAGTTAAACGAATTGTTTGTCTTGGTTTATTTACCGTAACAAACATCAAATTTTTTCGAGTTCGACTCGGTAATACTATAACTGTTTAAACGAGTCGAATAATTCGCAAACAGTTCGACTCATTTTAGTAAACGAATCTAATTAGATGTTTGCATTCGGCTCATTTAAGTAAAATTAACGAACGAACTCGAATCAAATACAAAACAAACTCGAATAGTTCGCAAACTGTTCGGTTCGCTTAACACCCTACTTCCCACCAGATTTTCTTCTTCCAACTGATTTAATTTAATGCTTCTGATTCATATACTATTAAAACAGATTCTGAAAATTTTCATTTCTTAATTTAATTGAATGTGATTATTCAATAAGGGAACCCAATATTATCATTTTACGCCAAAAAATGACGGTTTTGGTGCATCATGTTTCCGCATTTGTACAGTTCAAGAAGGAGCCGATTCGTTTTGCGATCTGAGCTTTATCTTCTTGCAAGGCTGTTTCTACGTCTCGAACACGAAACCTCAAGGTTATAAAACAATAACCTTACCTGGTAAGGCAACAATGCTTCATTCGAGAGTAGTTGTATGGCATTAGTATTACATCTATAATATGTATCAATATGATCTGAAAATTATACATATGGTAACATAATTGTCATTCAGTCGCCACTTAAGCAGCCACTACCTGTAATCATAAATAAGCGAGTGGTATTCCATTACCTCTTGTTTCATTTTTTTTTAGTGTTTTCAATGTAGCATCAACAATAAAGTTTTTCCAACGCAATTCTCCTTTTTTTTTCCCACTAAGAATTCAAAATTTTTCCATTCTATATTTGTGGTACGTGTATGTATGAACAGATAAGCATCAACCACGGCTCGCGTATCTCATTTGAACCTCGACAAATCGACCATGTTTCTTAACGAACGTAATATGTTGTTTTCCCACTACGGGTGTTAACTCTCCCTTGAATTCTTTTTTTTGTTGTTGAAACTTAGGCTTACACATGAGGTGAGACCCATATCCAATCAAAACCTCAAGAAAATGAGTGGTGTTACCTCATCCTCATATAAGCCATGTATTTTTTCTCAAATTAGCCAATGTGGGATTCTCAACACCCGCCCTCATCCTCATATAAGCCATGCATTTTTCTCAAATTAGCCAATGTGGGATTCTCAACACCCGCCCTCATCCTCATATAAGCCATGCATTTTTCTCAAATTAGCCAATGTGAGATTCTCAACACCCGCCCACACGAACGTGACTTGACATACACATGCGCCTTACAACCCGCTCTCAATCACAAACCACAAGTCAGGCATGAATATCTGGACGTAAACCCGCCCTCAATCACATAGCCAATGTGGGATTCTCAACACCCGCCCTCATCCTCATATAATCCATTCATTTTTTCTCAAATGAGCCAATATGAGATTCTCAACACCCGCCCTCATGTGACAACATGACTTGACATACACACACTCCTTACAACCCGCTCTCAATCACAAACCACAAGCCAGACATGAACATCTGGACGTAGACCCGCCCTCAATCACAAACCACAAGCCAGGCATGAACATCTGGACTTAAGTGAGGAGAAACAGGCATGAACATCTGGACTTAAGTGATGGGAAACATTAAGTGGCCAACCATAGGTCAGACAAGGGGTGAGTCTACATTTTAAACCTGCTCTGATACCATGTTGAAACTTGAGCTTACATGAGGTGAGGCACATATCCACTCAAAACCTTAAGGCAATGGGTGGTGGTACCTCCTCATATAAACCATGCATTTTTTCTCAAATTAGCCAATATGTGATTCTCAAAATTTTTTGTGTAATTCAATTTATGTGAACGGAAAGTGTATTCGATGGTTCAAGTATCACAGTTGATTTTTGAACAAGGAAAAGACCAATTTTTAATCAAGAAAACCTAAAAACATATAAGCAAGACTATCTAGACTATCTAAGACGCAAAAGAGCCACTTTTACCATGTACCAACAGTCTAATTTCTCTCTTGGAGCTTCGCAAAGAACGTAAATAAGCCAATTTCTTAGAACAAAATGCGTCTCTACATATAAATATCTCAACGTTTGCTTTTTATGTGTCTCGATGTGTCTTTTCATGGTGATGTCTTTTATGCTTATTTAATAAGTTCAAGAGTTATTTGTGGTTTTTTAACCATTGAAAAGAATTCTTAAGCTGTTTATGCAGAATTTGAAACTTTTACATTTTGACAAGAGTCATGAAATTCATCATATGCTTGATTCAAATCGACAAAAGGAAAAGCCCCCCAAGATAGCGTGAAAACGGCGAGAGGGGCCGAATGGTAAACCTAGAAAGTGTAAACTATAAAGCGCAAAAAAACTAGTTAAAAAAAACAATAAAAGAAAGCGCAAAAAGTCAAAATGATTCAAACTCCGTATCACATGAGATTCTTCCAGGCTGGCTGTGGGACCCATCCGACGTGGACGCCGTTGAATTGTTCTCCTAACCTGCTACTAACCCGCTCAAAAAAAAAAAAAAAAAAAAAACCCAGCTACTAACAGTGTGGTTTTGAATCTTAACTTGTCTAGTTAATTAATCCACACCACTGAATGACTCATCGCAACCGTTGGATAGTATCACTTAGCTACGTGATTTGGACACACAGCTGTATTCTGTTAGTCCCAAAAGAAAGTCAAATACTTCGGCCAATTCCAACCTTTTATCTAACTGAATATTTTTTCTTTTTTATGTAAAAGGTTAAGTCCTGCTTCTAAATTTAAAGACCTTTCAACTATAGTCGTACATTTGCTTTGATTTGCTTACCAAATAAAATCTTCAATCCTTTTTCGAGAAAAAAAAGGATGTAAATCAAGTATTTATAAACAACAATAACAACTATATCCAATATATTTCAAAAACAGTAAAAGATATCGCTAGAGTCTGAAAAGAATAAGAATCAAACAAACAATACGTCAAATCTCAAAAGATAGATAACTTACTTCAAGTGTTCTAACGTATTACTCATTGCAAAGAAAGTGTAAATCAAGTGGATAGAGTTGAGACTCTAATAATTAATTAGTGATGGGATCAAACCTCTACAAGTATATTTTTTTTCACTTAAGATACTAGTTTATGCTTTTTATGTATTCGTTGTATTTTCATGCATTAGCTTATCCCATGTACTATGCTTTACGTGTTGGTCATGTTTATGTATGGGGTACTACAGCTTATATTTAACGGGTGGGATCATACCACCCCATTTTCCATCACTCTTCTCTCCACCGTGTGCCTTCCACTCCTCTCATACACCTATTGCTTCCCACTCTCTCATCTAACCTCACCAGTTCCTGCTGCCACGTGGCGTGCGGTAGTAAAAGGGTGAAAGAAAATGGAGTGACGTAATCCCAACCCTATATTTAACTGATGCTCTAAACGCTCGAGATAAGACATGCCAATGGAGCACAATAAATTAATTTCCGGAGACATTCTAATTCTGAAACATTGTCAAACTTGTATAAAATTGTTGACGTTGTCGTTCAACATAACTTATGGATTTGATTTTTTTTATATAATTTTCTGAGATGAGCTTTGAGAACAAAGTAACTCCAATTTCCTTTTTTGGGCTTGAAATAACGTAGGTTTTCTCTGACAGTATCTTTACATGTAACACATTTGATATGTACAGTTTGACTTCCCACCGTTTAAAGAATCAATTAATTTGGCCGATGAGAACTCTCCATCGAAGAAGGGAAAAAAGAAAGCCGGCAGTATATAGTTGACTTATAAATGATGGTTTTTTCATTATCATTACATTTTCTTGAAGTAAACTATTTTATCATACAAAATATATGCTTGTATATTAACATATATTCTGTCTGTATATTGGAATTTTTGATATTTTTTTAGATTTGGATTGTCGACAGTATCTATTCAATTTTCCGACATGATTTTCGTCCCTTGTACACTCATAATGTGTTATTAGCTTCATGAACCAGGGAATCGTGTACACGAATAATATATTTGCATGCTTTTTTTTTTTACGAGAAAGTTGTTTCCATGTAAAATGAAATATACCAAACCTGAATAATAGACTTTAAACCTGCACACAAATTTGAACTTAATTCGATGAATTAACAATAGAACGACATACCAAAAATAAAAAAATAACAGAAGAATTCATGCATAAGTCATAACAATCATAAAGTATTTTTTTACAGAGTTGAATGTGTTCATTACAAGTCTTGTTTGTCGTTATTGTCCGGGAAAAAAATAGAAAGAAAAAGAGTAAAGTCTTGTTTGAAGTGTATGTCGGTGACATGAAGCAAAAAAAAAAAAAAAGTCATGCCATTTATTACCAGCAAACTTATCAATACTTTTAGATCAACCGTTAAGATTGAGTCTCTAAAACTAAAAAAAATCTCAAGTACAATATTTACAAAATGTAGCAAAATTTTATTTTATGTGTAATTTGAGGTTTTTGTCCATTGCAAATCAGACTTTATACCAACCGTTAAGATTGAGTTTCTAAAATTAAAGAGATCTTATGTTCAATCTTTACAAAATGTAACATAATTTCATTTTATCTGTAATTTGAGGGGGGGGGGGGGGGGGGACCAAACTTGTTAACTTTGCATCATTCATCATAATTTACTCTGTATTTCGATAAAACATGTTAACTACTTTAATTTAATGTAAATAGCAATACACGATGACTATTAATGGGCGTGACCAACGGATAAAAAATTTGTTTTAGTGACTGAACGACTGAAAAACAGACCGAACGACATTGTTGTTATTAAAAAAGTGCATGGCACCTTAAGAAACGGTTGATCTAATATCGTTCTATGGAGACATATTAGGTATGATTAACTTTCGTTGTAATCTGTCCTTGAGTATTAATAGCACTCTTGTCCATTGTTTCACGAACAATGAACCTTAAAATTATTGAGGCAGTGGATTGCAATGATTAATGGTGGGTTAGCTGCACGACAAAATCCAGTTCAATGAACCAACAAGAATTCATTAGGGACTGTACATTAATCACCCCTTTCATTCATCACCAACAACAAAAACAACAACATTATTGCATTGACTTAGAGGCTCCCGTCTATAACAGGGTATAGAGAGGTCGGCTATACGCAATTATACCGATGTGTAAAAAACACACAAATGTTGTTTCTCGATGACCCATAATGAAAATTGGGTCAAACTGTGTCGATCAACTTGTAATTCACAATATAAAAAGCGAAACTAATTTACTGATTCATTTTGATTTATTCCATTATATTTCAAAGTCGTTTCATTAGAAATGGAAAGGCCTTTCATTCATTCATCACTAAATGCGTGCAAATCTATAGGTAACCAGATATACCATTTTACTGAAAACGACATAACAAAACGAGGGCTATATTCACCTGCTCACGAAATTACAAATTTCTGATCTAGTATGCAAATGCAGTATTTACAACTAAACGCTCTTTCGGTATTTCTGACTCAGTTATTTATAATGTATTTGTATTATGATATGTTTTCTGCATGTTAGAAATTTTGAAACAAATATACCTATTAGTATAAGTCGATATACATAATTTTCCCACTGAAAAAACATCAGAATTAATGGAATATCTGTACGTTGTTGTCACACATAGACACATAACTTGTCATGTAACCGAAAAAAATGCAAATACAGACATGGTTACTAGTTGCTACTTGCGCTACCTCTGTTTAAGAAGAAGTGGCCGTTATCAACGTACCTCCGAAAGAGGTCGAAACCCAATCGCTCCATGCGCATAATACAGTATTCACATCTACATTATCTAAAGTGAAAAATTATTTTCGTGCCCATGCACAGCGAATATCCAATCACAGGTAGCTCAAAGTTTTCTCCAGATAAAAATAGAGTTGTAGCGCGTTATAGTCTCTGTTAAAAGTCTATGATCATTAAAACACATTGTTAATTTGTTTTAAGACTCTCAAAATGCCTTTATACAATCCATACGTGATTACTCTTTAGATGGGTGTCAAATCTAGAATGACTTTTGCGATAGTCAATGTTAAACATCAACTCTTAAGACCTCCACTATCAGTCCATAGAAATGGTAAAAGATGTGAACTGATGTATGTGTTTCACTAGAATTAACCTCTTTTAAAATTTGCCTATTACAACATCGAATGTCTAAATTTAAACGACTGGTGCTAACATGATCTGAATCCTATTTAAACTATAAAGAGTATCATAGAAGATATGGATCATATCGCTGGTTTTGTTGTCCACAATATACCTATGTCTAATTCCGTTTCACTACGATGAAATGACAACGAGATTCAAATTATATTGTGACAGTAAGACTCAAATATACACATTGTGGGTCCAATCTATGTCATGGAGTGCCTCATCATACAGTATTATTATTACCTTTAACCACCATAAAGTTTGCCAAAACTGTATAACAATTTCACAAAGTAAAATAATTTTGATTTCAGGCGGGAGAATTGGAGAGGGTATTAAGAATGATAAAGCTATGATGATCTCTGCAGCTAATTAACCACTTTACATGAGGCAACTTCCACGAACCAACTTGGTAGCTTCCCTCCTCCACCTTTCGCCTAAAGCCAATGTGCATGCACTGATGCAACCCCCACCCCCACCCACCCCTTCTCTCTCCCATATATCTACATCCCTCTATCTATATATATGCATCCATCTCCAAACAACACATGCTAACTCTTCACCTCACTCCACTTGCACAAAATTTTTACTCAAGAACTCTACTCTGCACCTCAACTCTTTTTCTCAAGTCTTCTCGTTCCCTTTTCAATGGATAGTTTCTACAGGTGTTCATCAGCTGCAACATCCACCTCAGAAGATTCTTCTTCCTCTGATTCTTCCTTTGCTAGAGATGCATCAACTAAACCTGATAAAATTAAAGGCCCATGGAGTGCAGAGGAGGACAAGATCTTGACCCGTTTAGTAGAAAAATACGGGCCAAGAAATTGGTCCTTAATTAGCAAATACATCAAGGGCCGGTCCGGTAAGTCTTGCCGGTTGCGATGGTGTAATCAGCTAAGCCCAAATGTCGAACACCGTCCTTTTTCGCCGGAGGAAGATGAGACTATTTTAGCTGCTCATGCTAAGTATGGAAATAGATGGGCCACAATTGCCCGTTTACTTCCGGGTCGGACTGACAATGCGGTAAAGAATCATTGGAATTCGACGCTTAAAAGGAGGTACCAACAGCAGCACCAGCATCATAATCAGATGCCGGAGAAGCAAATATTGGAATCGATGGAAAATGCAGAGAGAAATGAATTAGTTTCTGGATTTGTGTCGTCGTCCATGGATTTTGATGAGAATGTGAGAGCGAGTAATAGGGTGTTTCCGGTAAATGATTATGAGGAAGAGGACCCAATGACGGTGCTTTCTTTGGCACCGCCGGGGGTGAGTGCGCAGTATGAGGTGCCGGAAAGGCAGCCGGAGAGTTTACCGGCGGGGTTTTGGGATGTGATGAGGAATGTGATTGCCAGAGAGGTGAGAGATTACGTTTCGACGTCGTTTTCGTCTAATTCTTCTTCTGGGTTTCATTAGGAATGATGGAACAATAATTTTCCTTAGTTGCACTTGAAGTTATTGGGCACTCAGATTGACCTGAGATTTCTAACTGTAATCTTATCAATTTTTATTCTTTATAAGTTATCTTTTATTATCTAAATTTGTCTATCATGGCCATTATATTTTGTGTCAATTCAAGTAGTCATTGGGCACTCTTGTGGCAGATGGTGTGTCTGAGTTTTATGTAATTTTTGAACAAACCATGCATGAATGTTGCCATTGGAATAATTAAATGCCACTATGTAATATATTTCTTTCACTTAAACGGTTATGCAATTAAAATTGAAGAAAATCTAATAAAATAAGTTTACAATCCAACTATAGAGTAAACAACAGGTGACACGATAAACATACCATAATATGACCTAAAGGTGAAATAGCATAGTTGTTTCCATTTTCAATAGACTCAATACACACTCTTTCTTAATTTTAGAATATGATAGAATAAAGCAAAATGACTCACTAAATTGGCTGCGTTTCTTATTTTGTAAAGTATCGATTGATCGACAAAACGCAATTTTCATTATGGATCATCGGAAAACAACATCTGTGTGTTTCTAACACATAGGTATGGTTGTGTACATCTGACCCTCTACCATGTCATAGATGTGAGTCTTTAAGGCAATGTAATAATGTTGTTGTTGTTAATGGTAGAGTTACAAGTGAAAAAAGATACACCAATTGTTAAAAATGCCTTGGTAGTAAACCGTAAGACTAATAAAATACACTCACGCACCTGCGTGTACGTGTGCGCTTCACACATACACATATGTGTGTGAGATAAGTAAATATTTCAGAATGAGATGCAACACATATATCCCACCATTATTCAATCTGGAGTTTCAAAATTTGTTGTTCATACGTTCTTTCATCTATGTTCACTGTCCGAATATCTGTTAAATTAGTTATATTTCTCATCTCTATCCATTTTTAAATGATTACTCATAGCTCGCAAATTGGATACGTTTTTCAACTTAACATTTCCGTATGATGAGTGTATATGTTAATCCAAATTCATTCTTAGGTGAGTCATTTTTTTCCCACTAAGCAGAATATGGTTTGATTATTATATTTATGAATATTAGAGTATCTCCTACTTATGAAGCAAAATGATGTTAAAATTTTAATTCGTTTTACCGAAATGGAAATTTTACGAGCAGATCTTAATTGCACATTTTCGTTTCACTAAAATGATGTACCACAACGCATTGCGTTAATATTTAAAACGGATATGAGTCTCATCTCATGTAAGCCGAAATTTCAATGTGGTATCAGAGTCCGTTTGAAATGCGGATTCACATCTTGTCTAATCCATGGTTGGTCATTTATTGTGTTTCCTCAACCATGTCCAGATGTTCATGTCTTGTTTGCGCTTTGTGCTTGAGGACGAGTTTTAAGACGCGAGTTTATGTCAAATCACGTTGCCAAATGAAAACGGATTTTGAGATTATTGTCTCGGATTGGCTACTTTGAGAAAAGATGTTCATGTCTGACTTGTGATTTGTGATTAAGGACGGGATTTAAGACACTTGTGTATGTCAAGCCGGACGGGGGTTGAGAATATTATTCCGCATTGACTATTTTGAGAAAATATATGAGTTATATAAGGATAAGATACCACACATAACCCCAACTTATTTAAACCCAAATTTCAACAAATGAAGGGTGCAAGTTTTACTATAGCCCAACCCACCAGGGCAATAGCCACGTCAAAAAGTAGTGAGATGCTGTAATAACATGTAGTTAGGTTATATGTAATATAAATAAAAGTTCAAATTCTACTAATAGCTTGAATATATATCTTTTATGTATTTAATGAATAAACAAAAATATGAAAACTATTTACTCAAACAAATCTCTCTATCTCTCGATTTCTTGATTTATATCGTTTGTAAAACATGTTAAACAAGAACACCTTTTGGAATTGAGATTCAAGCTTTAACTATAGCACTTTTTTTTCCCTCAAGGTGGCTCCCAGTTAGTATATTAAAGCCGCAGAAAGCTCAAAACGAAAGTCTAAGTGGTCGGTTATGCTTGTCTACCATTTCATAGTCTCGCTTTTCGTTGATGGAGTCTCGCAGTCATAACCACACCACACTTGCATATTATATCATGTGAAAAATACAAAAGTTAGAAGGGGAGAGGAGTAAAGACAAGTCCAAACTGACTTGAGATTAACAGATTAGTCATGACTTATTAGATTTACATATCTATGAGGACATGGTCCAAGATAAGAGTTCATGAAGACAGCTGATTAAGGCTAACGAGGTTTAGACATGATATAGAAGCACCTTAGAATATATTAAGAGGCTTAGATACTGTCTGCATTTTAGTTTGACTTTGTACTTTTTTGTTTTTGTCTTTGTTTGTCATTATTTGTGCATATACATGATTATGATTATTTTAATATCGAAAACTTTCTATTTGTATTTACTAAAGTTAATCACTAACACACTAGCACATCATATCTCTATTAGCATGTCATCTATGCATGTACATACAGAGCCGAAAGTCTCACTAGAAGCAAACTCTCTATCCTTTAGGATGGAGATATTGACTGTCCGCCTCTCACCCTCTCCAGACCTTAGCGATAGCTTTTCCTGTCACTGGAATATACTGATTATGTGTTCTTGTTGTTGTTTTGGTTCTCAATATTCTTTGTTGCACCACAAGAATTAGAAATAGCTTTTTCACATACAGCGCTACTGAAGTCTTATTTTTTTTATAAAAAAAAAAAAAAACTTAATCAGAGAAGATGAAAATATATTATACTAGTAACTTCAGACGCCGTCCTGGTGCTAGACATATTTTGCTGTATGACGTTGATGCATCCAACAAATGAGTATAACGAAATTGCAAACAAACAAACTTCTCAAATAAAAGTCGTAAAGAATTTGGAACGGTCAAAGAGTGGGACAAAGAGTGTATATGTCATCATGTCAAAAAGAGAATAATTCTTTGGCAGATTGTGTAGATGTTTTAGGCTTTGGCAATATACAATAATGAACTTAAATAATGAACCTAAACTATTTCCATATTACAAACGTGGGAAATAAAGCAACTTCGACTCATTGTCCAACATGTCAAGCTTCCTATTTGTTTCCCCATATATTCCCTCTTTTGTTATGATTTATGATCGCTTCCACTATAGCGGGCCCGATGTAAGATGGATTCAGATTTAGGAAGGCTAATAGTGAACCAAAATATGATACATCTAATCACGCGCTGCTAAGTGTATAAACTGGTCAGCGATTTAATTTTTTTCCTTAAAAAAGAACAGTTTGTACATGTAGCGACGCGTAATTGGAAGCCTCATATTTTACTTCATTTTTGGACTCTCTAGATCTGTACCGATGTGAGATGACCCAAGTAATAATTTTCTAATGGAGTTGCTGTTGGCACAATCAATCCTGTACCAAGACGCAGTCGTACAACGTGTGCATATGAAACAAAATAAATCAAACCCGGGGCGAGTCGAAGACTCTGTCCTTAAGACGTATTGCTCCGGTATACTGTGCCCAACCGGTATGAGCAATCGTCTCCCAGGATACAACGGGTACCTGTTCAGTTGAGCGGCACTGCTGAACTTGAACTCCTTCGAACTCTAGAGTGTCCTGACTTCTCCCGGACGATATGCAAGACTCACGTGCTACGAATGCAGAATGCTCTTATGCTTGATTGCTTGTAAGTGGTGTGTTTATGAAAGAGCCATTAGCCCTCTTTATATAGGGGAGTCGGAGGTACCGTAACCGTTAGATCAAAACCGAAGTTTAATTTAAGCCGTTGGATTAAAACCTCCTATCCAGATTAGGATGGTTTAATCTCAGCCATTAGATTGAAGATAGATTATCAGGTTTAAACCTGGAGCGTTAGATAGAAACCATATTCGGTTAAGCGGTTAAGACAGTTTAAATCTCGGCCGTTAGATTAAAACTACTTTCCCCACCACCGTTAGATCAACCTGATTGATCTCAACTTTGAAAGAGGAGGATAAAGTTTTGATTCATTTTGAATCAAACCAGCCAACAGAATCAAATCTGCACCTGCTGTCAGACTTCGATCGATCACATCGATCGATCGAAGTGACATCGATCGATCGATGTGATCGACTGATGTCTGACTGAGAACTTCATTCGATCAACCAAGCGATCGAAGCTTCCTGATCCACTTCGATCGATGACATCGATCGATCGAAGTGACATCGATCGATCGATGTCATCGATCGATGTCAGTCAGAAGCTTTTAATCCACATGGACACTTCCAACGTGGCATTCCTCCACACGAGTGACACATCACCCATCCACAACGTTTCCATCTACTTTGAGCATTAATTTCACATTCACACAATACATAATTGAGTGAGATCACATCCTAACATTAACTATTCGTTAAGAATTCATTAAGCTCATAGTACGTTGCATAACCAAATTTTGCAACTTCCATTAACGGGCCGAAGCCCAAATCTTCAATCTCATCGATGGGCCAAGGCCCAACCTTAAATTCTCCAACAGTTGCTCTCTTGTATGTTTCATTTGAAGTGTCCCAGATGACGTTACGGTCTCAAAGACAGTTCCAACCATGGGGTGGGATCGTCACCGTCGCATCTACTCCAACAGGGATAGGATCCCCTCACCGTTCCCCCCTCACCGCATACGTGACCGCGCGACACGTGGCAAAAAGGGGGAGTGGTGAGGTTGGGTGAGGGTAACCCTCATCCAGCCTCACCACCCCCTACTGCTGCCACATGTCGCGTCCTGGGCCATGCGGTGACTCACCGCGCGGTGAGGAGATCTCATCCCCTCCAACAGTCTTCTTTGTTATCCACCCACACCCACACCCGCACCCGCACCAACAGTCACTACTGTTTGTTACGTGACAGCATGCGATTGACGGTCACGTTAGCTAACAGCTACTATAGTCAACATATCTAACCGTTCAAGTACATCTTTTGATATAGATATTTTTTATGTAATTATTCAAATCTCAATACACCGCATAAATGTAATAAAGAAGCCTCTAATCATTAAAGGTCCCTCTTTGATGGGTTGATTCACCTGAAAAATAAAATATAAGTTCATCAAATAGAAAACGAAGTTATCCTTTCAACAAGGCGTGCTAGCATATTAGAAAACCTTTAGTATTCTTGTCTGGATTCTTTTTCGACATGTAACATATAACATATAACATAGCCGTTCACTTATATCTAAAATTCAATAGCAAAACGTGGTCCTTGATATTTGTTAAAAATTAATTATGTTCATGTATCATGCAATGATAAGTGTGTACAAGATCGTAATAATGCATCTTACTATAACAACGTACACTTGGAACATTGAATAGAGTGAGAAGGGTATATTTGTGCCCCATTTTTTTCTTTTTTTTTATTATGTTAAACATCCGGTTAGCCACTTTATGTTGTTATTGCCATAATCTATTTTCTCGAGAAAGTTAATAATAATAGTAACCATCTTCTATGGTATGAAAGGGAAGTTACAAATGTAGAACTTAAGAAGACAAATTTTACCTCTCAGATCCGACAGGTTTATCGGAGATTCTCATTAGAGGGAAGGGATTTTCCCTTTTAAAAAGTTAAATGATTAAAATATTACACGAATAGACAAATTACTAAAAATTTTACGTAAATAGCTTAAGGATCTCTGAAATACTTGGTCATTCATTAAAATAAGATATGTATAACATCAAAATGGGGCAAAATTGAGGATTCGTCGATGGGAACAATCCAGCTGCTGATTCAAAGGTAATGGTGGTTGCTAGTTATTATGAATTCTGATGTCGGAAGTGTTTCTTTTTTCCTTCTTGATTGTTTTGTTTCTTATATGTGTGGGTGGTTGGGGAGAGGGGGTTGTTAGTTAATATCCTTGAGATTTATGGGTATTAGAATCATGCTCTATTTGTTTCTTCTTTCGCGATTGTCTCTGTTTTGTTGCTCCAGAATGGAAAGGAGAAGTTTTGGATTCCATTAAGTTGGCGTTTGGTTACTTGGTTTCCCATGCCCTGCTCCTTAATTTCTTTGAATTGGAAAAAGGAAAGTCTCCGACTTTAGCTGTCTCTCAGTGGCTTTCTTGCTAGGTCGTGTATCTGATCATTTTGACCTGTTCTTATATATGAACTGCTAACGTATTTTAGCATTGGAGGATGTCATAAAATGTGCTGGGCTCGTAATTCACTTAAAGCTGACAATTTATGAAAGTAACAACTTTACTAGAATAAAGCAGTTAAATTTTTCTTAAAGTATGCATCTTTACAGATTTCTTATTCAAAATTTCAAATTCTGCAGTATGTGGTTAGTTAATCAGTAGTACTGTAGCAGCATTTTTTGTTTGGCTTGAGATGGCCTTGGGATATACACGGAGAGAACCCGAAAAGTCCGAATAGCTGTAACTTAGTGACCCCTTGGCTTTTCAAGCCTTTTAGGAACATTGGTTTCATGGGATTTAGTTTCACCAATGACATATCAAAATCCCCCAATCTGTTTTTCCAAAAACCTGTCCTATTATATGCTGGGACCATCCGAAAGGAAATAAAAAGGATGACCTTAACTTCAGAAGGGCAAGCAGAGGCAGATCAGAGTGCCCTTGCAGCAGCCCTTGCAACGGGTAAGAAGCAACAGTAATTGAGTTCTACTAGCCAAAGTGCAGGCTTTGCAGATCATTGCTGAGTTTTGTCCTCGAAGTGGAGATCGAAACTCTGACTGGCTTAATATTGTGCTGGCTGTTGCAGAGGACGAGAGTTGGTTACCAGAGGTAGTCTTGCTCCATCCTTTTAGTTATGGGTTAAAATCATTTTCTCAATTAAGTTGCTTGGTCTAGAGGACGAATCAACTTGTGTGATTTCCTCTCGTTGTTTCATATTTTGGAATCCATCTTAATCTCTTAAGATGGGTACTAAGAATACACCTCCTTTTTGTCCTGCTCTTTCCTTGATTCATAACGTCTGAAACATTGTTTTAGTCTCGACTGCATAAAACTGGATATTTATTACAAGACCCTTTCATCCAACTATAATATGATCTAATGCAATTCAGCAGTAAGCAGGACCTTATCATTAAAGATGCATACGGTATAGCAAACCAACATTCTTTAGCAAAATATAATATTGGGGCTGAATATGCCCGAGTCCTAACTGCTGAGGACATAGGATGAATATTTGACTATAACATTGTCAATTGAATGTTTGTGTGTTGTGAACATGTTTCTGTTTTGTTACTATCTTCAGCAGCCTTCTGTCCTTTTCAATTGTTTTTGTTACATGGTTAATCTGGCAAGAAATCTGGTTACATCCTGATTTATTAATAAGCTTAGTCGAACTTTTCTAAAATCCTTAAAGGTTTCCTCTTCTTGTCGTGAAAATATTGTAGAGTTTCCAATTGGGTTTCTCACTCCTGATTATTCTTTAATAATCTTCATTCATCTCCTCCATTATGACATAAAGTATGTACCTTGTTTTATCTTGCTGGAAAATGAAGGGACGGCTCTTGCAAAAACAGGTGTTCCTAGCTGCCGGTTGCATGTTATAGCTGCAGTATCCCATCTTCTCAAAATGAAACGTCCCAAGAAACCTTCATGATAGTTCTCGTGTATGTTAAACTGATAATCAGAGATAGGTTCTTTTCATTGTTTCGCCTCCTGCAAATGTTTTGGTTTTATACCAATGATTATGCACTTGGAATTTGCCCATGAACTGCTGCTTTCGTCCATCACATTTTAGCGATCTTGATGCTTCAGGTTGCATTCATGATTGTATGACTTACAACCAACAACCATAGCAGTTTAAGTTACGTCATGCATTTAGCAAGGGCTGTAGCGATTTGGCTGATAAATCCGAGGCATCGGGACCTTTGCAGGAGAAGAATAGAAAGATTTTATTCCCCTGGATACTAATCATGCAAAGCCTGGAGAAAAAGAGTTCTTGTGCAGAACAAGATTATAATGTATCGAATAATGCTTTCTTTTTTTTCTCCATGTGAGAAAAGAAATGACAGTGTCTAAACATGGTCAACGCACATACACACATTACAAGGGGACGATATCAGGCAATGGTTCACGGCTGTTGACTTCCTTGTATTTGTACTGAATATTTGAGTATATCTCTGTTGAAGCCATGTGTTACAATGGTAGTGTTCATGCTTGATTTTGGCAAAGCTACAACCTGCAATAGCTGTTCAGCATTTTATTTGAAACAATACAGTGAATGTAATCAATTACTCGAATTACGACTGAACAATCCTAATACTTGTTGTCCATCATCTCCTAAATCATCTGCCTCTTGAGTCTTGACTGAGAGGATGACTAGGAAAAACTCCGCTTGCAGTACTTCTGCAAGGGAGCATTTCCATTTCAAGTTCATTTGGTCCCTTTTCTGGATTGTATTTAGCAGCTGAACCATGAGACCGCCAACAAGTGTCTGCAACAGCACATCACTGTCCCAGTTGAACCCACAGAAAATTTTAAGTCTAGACAGAATCGGACAACGCTCCATACTCACTAAAACCCTACCATGCTGGCTCACAATGTTGCTTAAACGAGCCACTTTTGATCCATTAACCTTGTTGAATATTGAAAGAATTTGCATTCATCCAGGTTAGTTTAAATTTACAAGTGTGCTTCTCTTTTATAGGTGATTTTTGCTTCTAATGGTGTGGTTTTACGACTTGGACAGTGGACACTGTTCTGCTACAGTGTTTTCTAATGGCTACGGTAACAATTAGTTACTAGTGCATCTCAGCCTTATGTACAGTAAAATATTTTAAGTTATAATATTTACAAGTATGGCAGTTCTACCTTCTTCCTGTCTTGTGTTTCACTTCATCACCTCAGCTCAGCACTTTTTTACTTCTGTTAATCTTTAGCTCGTCTTAGTTCCGTGCTTCCCCTCAGCTCCTCTTCAGTTCAGCACGACCATACTTTCATCTTTCATTTAGTTCGGCATAGCCTTGATTTGTCCATCCTTTTCCTTAGTTCAGCTCAGTTCGGCTGTTTTTCTTCGTTTACTTAGTCTTATTTCTCCATCTCAGTTACAACTTAGATCAGGTCGGCGTACCTTTGCTGAGCTCCGCACACTTCAGTTGAACTTATTTCCACACTCCCCCTCAAGCTTATTTATATATATTCAAACAACCAAGCTTGGACGTTAAGTATTGAAAGACACTTGATGAAACTGGTTTTGTGAGGAGATCAGCAATTTGTTCTTTGGTAGAGATATGTATCAGGCTGACCTCATTTTCTTCTACCTTTTTCCGGATAAAATGTCTGTCTATTTCTACATGTTTAGACTTGTCATACTGAACTGGGTTCTCTGCCACGCTTATTGCAGAGACATTGTCACAATAGATTTGGAGGGGTAAACTTGCCTTTATGTGAAGGTCTTCAAGAACTCTTCTGATCCATATGTCTTCGCAGATTCCTAGTGCAAGTGCTCTTAGCTCTGCCTCTGCACTGTTTTTTGACACAACTGGTTGGCTCTTGCTTTGCCAAGTGACCAGGTTTCCAATAGAAAGGTTCTATAGCCCGTAGTTGACCTCATGTCAGTCTTGGATCCAGCCCAGTCTGCATCAGTAAATACTTTTATACTTCGGTCTGAGCTCTTCCTAAAACAGAATCCTTGTCCTGGTGCACTCTTGAGATACCTGAGAATTCTGAGAGCAGTTTGCAAATGCTCATTAGTAGGACTGTGCATGAATTGAGATACACTACGGACTGCATAACAAATATCTAGCCTTGTATGTGATATATAGATTAATTTTCCGACCAGTTTTTGGTAGCTCAGCTTATCAGTCAGAGTAGTATAAGTATCTAGGTGGTAATTCGTCAACCAATACGAGGAAAAGAGTTGTTAGAGAATACTTGAATTGTGAAATAGCAATTAATTAAGCAAAAGAAAGAGGCAAGACTAGAAAAAATGACGAAATTAAAGGTATTTATACATACAAGAAGTATTGAAGAGGCAAATATACAATTTCATCTGCTTCAAGCTCTATTCTCTCTTCATCGTAAAAGCTCTCATGTGCAAAAGTACTAAAAGCTTGTTTAGCCTATATTGCTTGTATCATTTGTTTTATTGTGAGAATATTTAAGTCTAACACAAGGAGAACTAAACATAATTGATCTCTTATTTGTGTTTTGGACTTGATTTAAAAGTGTAATTCCACTTCTTAGCTCAAAGCTTTTTTGCGAAAGTTATTAAAAACTTTGTTGAAGTTGTGAAGAGACAAATAGAAAGGTTTTAATAATATTGCTAGTAATTGGTGTAGGAATTGTTGTTGCACGATTATTGTGACACTAGTTGTTGTAAAGTAATGAGAAAATGACTTGTAACTGTGAAGCTATAAGGTATCATACCCTGGGGATTACGAAATAACAAAAAAGTAAAAGTGACCGAGATGCAAGGGGAAAACTTTTGTTTAACATTTCCGGAAAGACTACCTATTTGTTCGTTTACCGGGTTCAGCACGAAATCATAAATAAGCTCTACCAAGGATTGCCAAGCATTTGGTACTGAATTTCCTCCTCCCTTTTTAGTAACAAAATGAAAAAAAAAGTAGGACCAAACTGAGAGTGAGCAGCATAAAGAAAGATGGATTTGTGAATGAGAAATACAAGTCTCCTATTTTCATAGGAATCAATGGGATTATTTCAAATTGCTCAAG
>AP025050.1:1367866-1524768 GCA_036186865.1 Eustoma russellianum | reverse complement strand
GGGTAATAAAAAGCTTAAAAAATGAAGCCCATTTCTTTGAAATCCCACTATAGTAATGCCAATAAAAATAGAAAATGAGAGACCTAAAGTAATGAGAAAATGACTTGTAACTGTGAAGCTATAAGGTATCATACCCTGGGGATTACGAAATAACAAAAAAGTAAAAGTGACCGAGATGCAAGGGGAAAACTTTTGTTTAACATTTCCGGAAAGACTACCTATTTGTTCGTTTACCGGGTTCAGCACGAAATCATAAATAAGCTCTACCAAGGATTGCCAAGCATTTGGTACTGAATTTCCTCGTCCCTTTTTAGTAACAAAATGAAAAAAAGTAGGACCAAACTGAGAGTGATTAGAAATTGTTCCACAAGTGATTGTAGCAATTGATGTAGTAGGACCTTATTAACCTTTTTGAGACAATTTATATAGTCGTTGTTGAAAATCCACTTTAGAAACAAAGTGGAGTAGAATCAAGTAGATTCGAACCACTATAAATTGTGTGTCTCCATTCACTATTTTTCATCTATTTTCTTCTTATTTTAGTGAGTACTTTGAGTTGGTAGAGTTAAACCAAAAAAACTTAAGATTGTCTAATACTCTATTCATCCCTCTAGAGTATTTTTCACGAACCAAAAAAAAACTATGTAATCAACATTTTGATCTCCAACGACAACTTTCACTCAAATAAATTCTGTAAAAAAAAAAAGCATAAACAAAGGATACTTGAGATAAATTGGATAAGTAGATTGTACAGTTTATGATACCAATGGATTTGATAAGTTGAGGAAGAAACATATTACGTCTAATCTTGAAATTTGTCGTCTACAAGGACGAATTCATAAGAAAACTCATCCACAAAAATAACATTTGTGTTGTACTTTATTTTCGTTCTTTCTATATATGGATAATGCCTTTCTCCACCATAAAAAATTCGTGGAATTTCGCCAGTAATATTATCTTTTCATCCTCTCCCGCTTCACCCTCCACCGACAAAAAACTGTACAGATATTCATTCATATGATGCATTATTTAATTAAAGATAATCACGTTCTTTTATATTTCATTGAATTACAAATTATCGGATCATTGGATTACAAATTCAGCCGTCTAATAAATTGGTGTCAGAAAATATTGACATGAAGACCTTGGTGGTTACCATAGGTTCAGATCAGTAGAGATAGAAAGTGAGACAAAATATCATGCTTCCAATCACGCGCTACAACGGTACAAGCAACTCTTTTTTAAAAACAAAAAAATTTTGAACCTCTTGCCTTTTTATACACGTGGTATCACATAATTGGAGGTCTCATATTTTGCCTCACTTTCTACCTCTATGAACCGAGTTACGACTTGTTGAAGAATCCGTTATCACGGCCGGATGATCATAACGTTTTGGTTGGGGAAAAAAACAGTAGCATTTCGTCGATACATTTAAGACAAAATACACAGGTCCCTATCTCCAAACCTCCTAAGGGCATAGAATAAGTAATCCAGCTACTCCAGTCGTTCTTTTAATGAAAGAGTTAATTGCACCTGGTATCCATTCTTTTCTACCAAGTTTTAAGTAGCATCCAATGTTTCATGAAACACACTTGCCATCCAGACTTATAGGGTTAATAGACACCTGTCATCCATGCTGACGTCATAAAGGCAATTTTCATTTATTTTTTAAAAGTTTATAGAAAAAATAATTCAAAAATAAAAAGAAAAACCCCACCCCCACCCCACCACACCCCCCACCCCACCACACCCCCACCTTCACAATCGACCATCTTCTTATTCTTCCTCCCATCTTCCTCTTCTTCCTTTTCACCATGTACCAGGGCTTTAACTTCCAATCTCCAATGCAGCTGCTCAACCCCACCATAATTTTATTTTTCTATTTGCGTTTGCCTCCTTCCGCTCAGCCAAGGCAGAAAACAAAAGCAACAAAGTTTGTCCTTTCCTCCAAAAATCATCAAGAAGAAAGTGCATTAACCAATTGTAACCTTCTAAAATTATTGGCACCCTCATCGATACAGCTTTTCAGCAACAAACAAACAATATTAACACATCTCAACCCTGGCTCATGCTAACTATATTTATGTATGTTCTTATTATGTGCTAAACAAAGTTGACAACCCATTAACAGAAGAAAAAATATAACCAACCGTCCTTGTCTTCTCACGAGCTGATTCTATGGCTGCCCTGGTACATGGTGAAAAGGAAGAAGAGGAAGATGAGAGGAAGAAAAGGAAGATGGTCGATTGTGGGGGTGGGGGGTGGGTGGGGTGGGGGTGGGGTTTTTCTTTTTATTTTTGAATTATTTTTTCTATAAACTCTTAAAAAATAAATGAAAATTGTCTTTATGACGTCAGCATGGATGCCAGGTGTCTATTAACCCTATAAGTCTGGATGGCAAGTGTGTTTAATGAAACATTGGATGCTACTTAAAACTTGGTGGAAAAGAATGGATACCAGGTGCAATTAACTCTTTAATGAAATTAAAAATTATTGTAAGTTCCCAGTCGCCCTCAAGAGAGAGATAAAGTTGGTAACTCGTGGCTTTCATTCTTGTTGCTAGCAACATTTTAAAACATAAAAAGTACTTCCGGTCGCTATCCTTGGTCACAGTCACAAATATAACTTTTATATTTGTTACGTCCATTTTTTACACCATTATATTCTTGTAAGTTTGTATTAGATGGCAATGCTAGATGTTTGGAAATATTTTCATAATGCCATGGAAATATAACACCATTATATACAACAACAACATTACTCTCATGGTCTTAGAGGCTCCTGTCTATGATATGGTATACGAGGGTCAGATGTACGTAACCAAGCCCATGTGTTATAAACACACAGAAATTGTTTTCCGATGACCCATAATGAAAATTGCGTCAAGCTGTGTCGATCAACTGCTACTTCACAATATAAGAAATGCAGCCAATTTAATGAGTCATTTTGCTCTATTCCATCACATTCTAAAGTCAAGGAAGCGTAACCAATTTAATGAGTCATTTTGCTTTATTTTATCATATTCAAAAATCAAAGAAGAGTGTGTCCTTTACCCGTTAAAAATGGAAATAATAACACCATTATATATACATGCCTTTTATTTCACAAAAATGTGAAATAATTGAAGATTACATTTCTAAAGCACTTGCAAAATAATAGAGATAAGAAGTTTGATCCTTCCTCATCATCCTAAGATGCCGGACTTCCACTTCACCTTGAAAAGTACATGGCCTTTTGTCTCTACATGTGGAGAAAATTTACCCTGGTAGTATTTAGCCGTTAACAAGTAGATGTTATTTAATTTTATTTTCTTTTTAAAATTTAGCTTGGTACAACTTGTTATTATCTGTTGTAATTCTGCGGTAAATTTCAAAAACTAAAACATATGATGTGTTTAAAATTAATATCGGAAAAGAAAAATATGCACACATGTAGGTACACATCTCTTTGGTGCTGTTTATGCGCAATGTGCAGGACATTTTACTCGGATAAAATATTTCGTCTTCTGGCAAACTTGTCTAATTTACATTTGTCTTATTTCATATTTTTGCGACATTTCATACACCATTTTATTTTCTTTTATCATGCATGCTTAACAGTTTAGTTAATAAACAATTAATGCGTCTAAATTTTTGTATCCAACATAGATTAGAAGTACAACATCATACTACGAAAATGCAGGTTAAGAATATCTTTGTAGTCTTATTGTTTGTAAACAAATAACCAGGAAAAAAAATACAGGATCAGATATTTATCCTTGAAATAATAGGACTCAGCTGTCATGTATGTATATCTTATTGGATTAACCTTATATATATAATATTTGCGCACATTTCATTTCAAAATTTGCGTGCATTTCTTTTCATGCTAGGTTTTGTAAATCAACCGTCAAGGAAGTAACACCGGAGACCATTGAAACTTTGTTTTTTTTTTCTCAAAAGACTTCGGTGATTAAACTAAAAATAAAAGGACAATTTAGGGGCAAACTACCACAAAAACAATTTAGTAACAACAAACGTTGTTTTCCTATTCTCTTCTTGTTTTGATCTATAGGTCAGGGGTAAATTTCACTGGTTTTCAATATTGTAAAATGTTTGTTTAATTTCCTTGGTCCGGCTAATCGGGGTAAAAAGAAGAGAAAAAATTAAGTAGTTTTAAATAAAAATATAAGGTGTAATGTCTAACGTCATTTTTTTTCCTTTTGATTCATAACGTCATGTATTTTGATCAACCGTTATTGTGGAATCAAATAACAGTTACCTTTTCTAATCAGTTTTCTTTAAAGACATTTTTTAATCATTGTAAGAAATTAAAACAAAAGGTATCTGAAGAATTAATGAAATATACAGTATTGAAAACCCTAGTTTTATGAGAAGGGCTCTCGCATTCTTTCAAGAGTACACAGTGCCACAATGGAACGGATCCGCAGTCTAATTTTTTTCTGGTCAGTCTGCTGCCCAGTACAAATTGTTGTGACACAAAGTGAACGTGCATTTTTTTTAATCTACAAAAATATGTAGATTCGTAGATTAAATTGTGTCAGTATATTTACTCTTACTGTTCTACTACCTACGTAACGCGAGTTGGGATGTGGGATCCAATATGAATAAATTTCCGGAACTGATACAATATTTTGTTGTAGACATGAGGATATTATGTTATATTAGTTTGTAAAGACAATGAAAAGAAAAAATGAGGGTGGATTGGAGTTTAAATAAGCAATAATAGTTTGACACATGACATGGATTGATCCATGTATCAGTTGGATAGATCCATATGGTTGAAAAAATGAAACTGAGTATTCTGCCAGACTCGATCGAAGTGACATGGATTGATCATTTTGACTGATCGATGTATCTTGGGTGCAAAGTTGGAGTACAATGTCCAACATAGATTGATCACATGGATCGATCGATGTGACTTTGATCAATACTTCGACTGATCGAAGTGGCTTAGGTGAAAAGCTGGAGCACACTGTGAGACATCGATCGATGTGGCCAACAGGTGCAACTTTTCATCTAAAGTTGCAACTTATGCACCAAGAGACATATTCAACAACCCATGAACGGTTTCGGACGTCTGAAATGATGTTCAATGGTCTATAAAGAGGCTCTTTTAACATATTTCAAGATATCTTAATCTCTTTTTCAATCAAGCATTCCTATTCTTCTTTCTTTCTCATTGCATTCTCAATTGAATGCTCATTTGGTTTTTTTTCTTATTTCTAAGATTAGAAATCGTTCGGCTTGTTGTATCCTAGGAGAAAACTTGTCTATAGCCCTGCAGCGACTAGTGATGACATTCCTTACAAAAAGTGTGTCTACACGCCTCGAGCCAATTCTTTCTCCAACTTCTCTTGTCCTTACTCAACTCCATTTCCTAACATATTAAAAGTGCATGTGACTACCAATAATTGAAAATAAATGACTAAAAGAAAGGCTCATGTTGAGATGGACATGACATATGATGTATGCTGACATTATTCTTAGTAATTTGAGAGCATAAGGCAAATGTATTAGCCGTTGGAAGGAAACCACATGTACTATTCTGGCATTTACGTAACCAATATATTTGTCATCACAGCACGCCTCGAAATGAAACCAAAGGGGATATTCGAACATTAATTTAGAATTCTTCATGTCGGAGCCATCGGAATAAATAATGTCCGGCCATTAGGATTAGTTGACCCTTCTCAGATTAGGAACAATAAATCATTTGCTATTGGTGGAGTTATTTGTTTAGGCCCAAAATTGTAGGATCACGTATTTATGGTGTAATGTCATATGGTAAGATAAGGATTTGGTATATTTTCATGAATGGAAAATATCATAATAACTTATACAGTCATGATTCGATTCAGGTTTAGTGGCTTTTCATTTCTTTATGATTTTCCAGATCTGGTTGGAAGATAGAGAACTAAGAAGACTTTTAGCGATTCATAATAAGGTATTCATGTCTGAGAACCAAAAAAAAAAATGAGAACAAAAAAAAAATGAATAATGAAACATGAGGAAGAGGTTCTAAGAATATTTTTCTAATTTTGACTATAGTGTATTAGTTGACTTTTTAGTATATGATGAATTATATTGTGTTAAAAGATCAATTAAAATAATATTTTTAAAACAAATCAAGAGTTAATTAAGATAATATTTTTAAGCCAGAGCAAGTGGATAATAGAATTCATTTTTTCCCTATTATTTTCAACGTGTAAGTATGTAGGGCTGTAAATGAACCAAGCCGTTCGGTTGTTCGGCTTGTTTGGTTCGGATAAAAGATTAATGAACAGAGCTTGAACACCCTTTTATGTTCAAGCTCGGTAAGTGGCACCGTACGTTTAAGGTGTTCGGCTCGTTAATGTTGTTCGTTGAGTTAAACGAACCAAGCTTGAACAATTAAATATGTTCCTTTAAATAAACGAACAAGCTCGGCTCGTTCGCTAAGTTAAATGAACAGAGCTTGAACAACACAATGCTCGGCTCGTTCGGCTCGTTTACAGCCCTATAAGTATGCGGCCAACTTACCTCTAATCATGAGTATCTCCCACTTTTGTCGATAGAGAATTCATGGCGGGAGCACAGGGCATAGTTTAGTTGATACTTATGTTGAGATTTACTTTAAGAGAGAGTTCGATTCAAGAGACACGCACAGTATGTGTGTTCTTCTGCTGCTAGACCGAATTTCTGGTTTGTGGAGGGATACTTGTGTGGGTCATTGCGTAATATCTCATCCAATCTAGTAAGCCGCTGTACTCTCGATTTTATCCTCCATACGTATTCTCTGGGACTGAGACGGCGGGGCATTCCAGTATGAGGGATTTAACTTTTGCTCTAAGGATTCATGCGAAGATATAAGGTAATTAGGCCTTTCCGACGTATTTACTCTTTTCGACTCAAAAGATTTTACTGGTATTTATTACATAATTTAATACAATATTTTTCTAATACCAAAATTTCCTTCTAAAATTGAACCATCTAGTTCATATTTTCGCCGCTCCTCCATTCACGGTCAAAGGGCGTATGGTAGACAGCGACTTAAACCTAATATCTTGTACATGTAGAGTTTATATCCTATTAATTGCTAGTAATTTTAAAGTGTATGATGCTAACAGCAGAATAAACATTTTATAATTCTTTATTGGAATTAAAATATGGAAGTTTCGTACGGCTATTAATAAGCAGGCCACTAAACAGTATAGTCATCCATTGGGGGATTATTAAATTGTAGATCATCATCCAATCAGAAGAGACATGAAACATAAGACCACAACAACTGAACAGGACAGGACGGTTCAATCTGTTAAGCCATAACATAAGACAGGATGAATCCATCTAGTGACTGCTTAACGTGCCATGTTTTCCTCTTATATTATCTAGTCATATATGAACATTTGACAATGTTCAAACAGTTTGAAAATTAAAATTTTTATTTAAGCTGGAATAAAAGTACATGCATACTAGTCCCACATGAGCCTGTAAATTCAATTTTCTTATACTGTTATATTAGAAAAAATATATCTGAGAGCGTTATATGTACACATACATATGTGAAAAAAACAGATGTACTTGTAAAGCCATCTTTTATGTCTCCGGATAATGAATTCTTTTTCTTTTAAACACGGTCTTTTTTCATGAGCATTTAGATGAGACGCTGAAGCAACTGGTAAGATTACTGGTTTGTGACTTTAAGATCACATGTTCGAGCAGCAGAAATAATCTCTTGCCAAAGTGTAAAGTAAGGCTGTGTACATTAGATCGCGAAGTGATATGCTCCCTCTTCGGACCCTGCACAAACGCATTAACCTAGTGCATTTGTGTAGGAACGCACCGGGAACTCACGCTTCTTTCGCGGGCATTTCTTAACCGATTAATGAATACTAGTACTCATGACTGTTTTTCATTATGAGACACGATGTAAGGTACGTACATCACAAATTTTACAATTGTCAATGATCAAGTATGATTAGTTGGTCATTGACGATGAAATGTGTATAAAATTTATGGGTCCCTTGTTTTGGCCAATTATCCCTTTGCTTGCATGTAGATTAAATTTATTTGTCATCATTTTATTGGGTCACTAGTTGATCAATGACCACAATAAAATTTCTGGTACGTACATTCGGAGGAGTATTTATCATGCGGAATGTATCTCCTAAAACATTACTTTTAGTTAGGAAGTATTATCATCATATATCAACGCATATCTACAGCGATGAGGCAAAATTAATCTGCTCAGATAAGACAAAAATTATCAGTCAGACAAACAGTCAACGTAGTTCAGGCTCAGCTACTTGACTAGTCAGCCTCGGCCAGAAGGCCTTAGCCTCGGCCAGAAGGCCTTAACCTCGGCCATTATTTTCTATGGTTGAAGCAAGTTTATTAAAGTAACGAAGGCATACCCAAGCATAACTCTTGATCGGCTCGGCCACATACCTGAGTCAGGTCGGCACTTATTCAATACGACCAAAAAACGGTTAGAACTGCAACCAGTCTTATAAGATCAGCTTGACATACTGCACCTCGGCTTGGCAATACATTAGTCAAGTCAACCGCTTCTAGTCAACCTCAGCAAGCGAATATTCAAATATCTGATCAACAGTGTATAACTATACAAGCACTCAGCTTCTTGATTGCCCCGAGCTCAAGACTCGGCCTCAACATTTTACAAGATATTTATCAAACTGACGTCTGGGACCCACCAAGACAATTCTGCAAGTGCTTTCCAGGTGTCAACCATTGCTTGGCTAAGTACAGAATCATTACTGTTGGCCGACCTATGTGTCGTAGATTCAGCCACTGGCACAGCCGTATTCACAGGCATCTGTCCAATCACACAGTACACCTACAGCAGAAAAAGTAGCCCTTCTGACACACGCAATAGTCACATCATCGGGCAGAGGACCATTCTTATCAATTTTGTGTGTAAAAAGACCTCTTTTCAGACAAAGAGGGGGGAGCCAAATTCAACTTTCAGAGTATTCTTCTCTAAGGAAAGAACTCCATATTCTTCAATCTACTAACTCTCAGTAAGAGATCTCCAAAACGGTATCTCAGCCGAGACCCGAAACAGATATATTCATATTGAGAACTTCTGACAGGTGCTTTCTAAACCTTAATTCCAGCATAAAATGCATACAGAAATACTCATAACTGACTTAAGCGTCGGAGGGTTTTTCCAGGATAGCGCCCTGGGCCTCTAACGTTTCTCTTCCTTCTCAGGTTCCATTGACGGACTTAAACGGAGAGCTAACGACATACTAGAAGGATCACCTCTGATCCACCCGGTGAGGATCTCGGCCTCATCATACGGGTAATAAAATTTATTTTTTAAATTGAAATAAACATGTACCCATCTCATTTCTCACGTTGCTTTTCTTTTTCTATAAAACACTTAAAAGGAGAGAGGAAAAAAGAACATCTCTACTACCAACTTTTATTAAATTCTCGTTTTGTTGTTACATTTTCCTTCAGATTCCATAAATAATAGGAGCATCTGTAGACTTTTTCTTAACTATAAGCAATATGTCACATAAAGCATTACGTTGGTCAACTCCTCTCTCGCTCAATGTCAGGAGTTGAAACTCAAGCCTGTGCCTGCTATACTTGCATTTCTTTATCTAGGTGATTCAGTGTTATATTAAGTTCTAACCTTTACAAAATTGTAAATTATAAAACAAACGAGTTAACACTATCTTTCGTTACTAAGTAACGTTTGTGTATGGTCTGGAAAGAGGCCGGATCGTTTTCGTGATCTGATGTACACAACATTACTCTACAGTTTATGTAAAAGACTGTTTCCACGGCTCGAAGCCGTCACCTGAAAGTCACAAAGCAGCCGCCTTAACAATTGTTCCAAGTCCGGTCTCTAAATACAATGGTAACAAGATGGTAAGTAAATAAAATCGGTGCATCAATGCTTTGGGCGGTCTACAATAATTTTGTACCATATGTCCAGAAATGAAGTCAAAAACATAAACATCAGTTGGTTGGTCAGCAAGTAGGTAGGAGAGAGGGAGATACCAATCATAACAAACAAAAACACATAACCACATCATATTGTTCGCTTCCAAATGTAAAGATGCCAATTGAATCCTTTATGTTTTGTTTGTCATTTCTCTGAATAGACTTATAATATACCCACCCATCTATATAATCATCCAACCGGCATTGTCCTTTCTATCAACTCTCACTACCCTCATAAACTCTGAAGCCCTTCATATTTCTGGTGTTGATTTCCATTAGCACCAAGGCTGCTAAAGTTAACTAGGCTTCAGAGAGGAAATGGTAAGGCCATAGCCACCTCCATGGATATGATTTAATCTCTTTATGTAACAAATCTTTTTGGTGATGGTGTGTTGTCTGTTTATGCATGGCATTTCAGGGTATTTGCGGAGATACGGACATTCTTCCTAAGCAACGTCCAAAGCGTGGTGATACAAGGGCTACCATGTTTGTCTATGGTAGGTTTTCAGGCAAACATGTACCTTTCTTACTCGAGTCTCACACGCGATACTGTTCTATCAACTCTTGATCTTTATATACTGTTTCCTATAAACTTCCATTAACCCTAGATCTTTACATCATTTATAAGATAGATTTGTATTATTTAAGAAGATTTATGGTGGGTGATTTGCAGCAATGGCGGGGCTGGAGAACATGGCGTTCATATCGAATGCCGTGAGTTTGGTGACATATTTCTATGGGTACATGAACTTCAACTTAACAAAGTCGGCCACGACCCTCACAAACATGCTTGGGACAGCTTTCTTGCTCTCCTTGTTCGGAGGATTCATATCCGATACATACTTGTCCAGATTCAAGACTTGCATTATCTTTGGATGCTTGGAAGCCTTGGTATGTGAACTTACCTTTTTATGTTTACGGAGGAATTAAATCCTATTCTAGGGGCATATCACACACATGCACAAGTACTGTGAACTCCTATTATAGTACAGGCTCAAGAATCGAAACAAACTTTAAAATACGTGATTATTAAGTGCATATAACGTGATTTTCAAACACAAAACCATTAAATGGGTGTTTTTTTGTGTCGCCTTAGAGAAATTCAGAAGCGGCAGCTTTTACGAGTTACTAATGATAACTGAAGGACTGAGAAAACTCGAAGGGAGGTTTTGAGTTGCTTAAACAACAAGTAATAGTAAATAGCTGCTTAATAGGATAATGTCATATAGAAAAAAAAAGTATAAACAATGGGACAGTGATGTGTTATTTGTAAGAGAGCTACATAAATTTGATAGATTTCATTAATTGATTAAAGAACAAGTACACATATTTGTTCATGGATTGTCATTTAATAGCAGCAAAAATAGGGTTATGCAGCGTGGGTAGATGTACATAATTAAGTCAACCAACTTAGGATGGTGGGTTGCTCATGGTTATCTTGTGTTAGGGTCAACGATGCAGCTTCCATTATTAAACCATAGAGACTTGGCCTTCACATGCAAAAAGCTTTGAACCAATCAGCTCTGATCCATTATAGTGACAAGCTGTTATTGGCATTTGGTTGAATCATAAATGACTTAGAACCAGGGAGCAAATTTGTTTGACAAATTTACTACTTGATAATGGTTTATATTTCCACTTAAAATTAATAATATATATTTTACATGATTGGTTTATCACATGTATTATAATGAACATATATTTGATTTATTCTATGTATTAAAAAAAAAGGCATTTTGGTAGTTCACTATGACTTTGTAGAAAAAAGACCCTAAGGAAAAAAAAAACCTATATAATTAGATTGATTATTGACGATTAGGTCTTTGAATATGAGTTTGTAGAGCCAAAAAAAGACGTTAGAGAACCATACCTGACAGAAAAAGAACCTTTCACGTAGAATAATGTTTTTTCGATGATGATCTCTTACATACATATATAATTTGTTTCCCTCCCTCTCATCCTCCCCGGACTTTACCGATAGCATTTGTTGTCGTTTGACTTTACCGATAGCATTTGTTGTCGTTGAGATATACTGGTTATGGTTGTTGTTGTATCTACATGCATTGATTGACATGCGTCTCAGATGAGATCTATCGTCTCCAAACACTGTTATCTCTGTCTTTTAATTTTTTCCGATTTGTTTTAATATAAAGAAATAAAAACAAAATCGAACTTGGTTTAAGTCATAAGATAGAAGGCATTAGTGGTTTTGGAAACAACAGATCATATATTCGTTCAACTATCCCCAAAAGGCGATATTATACCGACATATAGCATAACATAGTAACGTCATAAGCTTCAAATTTCCATTTTCAGGGGTTTGCTCTACTAACAATACAAGCACATTTCCCTCAACTAAGGCCCCTGGCCTGCAAGGACCCGACCCTGGGCCAATGTCCGGCAGCAAACACCGACCAAGAGACTTATTTGTATGTGGGTCTTTATCTGGTTGCGTTTGGCACCAGTGGGTTGAAAGCCGCGCTGCCATCTTTGGGAGCTGATCAATTTGATGAAAGGAACCCGAGGGAAGCTCCTCGGCTCGCTAGCTTCTTCAACTGGTTGCTCTTCTCCATAACCATCGGAGCCATGCTAGGTGTGACTTTTGTAGTCTGGATAAGCTCCAGTCTAGGTTGGGAATGGTCCTTTGGGGTGTGTACTGTTGCTGTCATCGGTGGTCTTTTGTTTCTATCCATGGGAAGATCAGTATATCGCAATAATGTTCCCAAGGGAAGTCCTTTTGCTCGTATTGCTCAGGTAAGTACTCAGTATTTACTCCTTAAAAATTCCCAGATTTGGCATTTCTTTCATGACCTCTTAGTTTCCTCCATTTCCAATGGAGTAAAGGATACACTTTTCATTGACTTAGGAATATGATAGAATAAAGCAAAATGACTCACTAAATTGGTTGCGCTTCTTATATTGTGAAGTAGTAGTTGATCAACACACCTTGACACATCATTATGGGTCATCGGAAAACAACATTTGTGTGTTTCTAACACATGAGTATGGTTGCGTACATCCGACCCTCATACTCCGCCATAGCCGCAAACGCTATGGGGGTGATGATGTTGTTTCATGACCTCTCAGCGCGATACCATCAGATGTTCCTACCAGATGCCACATACTTAAATTCACTCCTTTAGATACTAAAAATCGGTTCTCAAAAGATACTAAAAACCGATCATGCCTTTTGTTTCAGGTCTTCGTTGCAGCTATCAGAAACCGTAATCTTCCCTTACCCGAATCAACAGATGAGTTACATGAGACCAAGAAAGCTGGAAAGGACACTGAGATTCTGCATAGAACAGATCAACTCAAGTACGTTGAGAAAAATTCTCTATGTTCATGATTAATTATAAAGTAGGGTTATAAATGAACTGCAATCAAATCAGAGAATTTTTTTGCAGATTTTTGGATCGGGCAGCAATCGTCAAAGCTACAGAAAATTCAACAACAGAGCTTACACCTGGACCCTGGCGTATTTGCACAGTTACACAGGTTGAAGAAACAAAGATTCTTGTCCGCATGATGCCCATACTTCTGAGCACTATATTCATGAACACTTGCATGGCTCAGCTTCAAACTTTCTCCATCCAACAAGGCATGACCATGGACAGAAATCTCCGAGGATTTCAGGTGCCCGCAGCCTCAGTTCCAGTGATTCCCTTATTCTTCATGTTCGTGCTCATCCCAGTATATGAGCAAGTCTTTGTCCCAATAGCACGGAAATTCACAGGGATTCCAACTGGAATAAGGCAACTCCAGCGGATTGGTGTTGGTCTTGTTCTTTCAGCTGTGTCTATGGCAGTAGCCGGGGTTATTGAAACTCGGAGGAAATCAGTAGCTGTCGAGCACAACATGGTCGACACACCTGGACCACTGCCAATAAGTGTGTTCTGGTTAGGCTTGCAGTATGCTATATTTGGAATGGCTGACATGTTTACATTGGTGGGAATCCTGGATTTCTTTTACGCGGAGAGCTCACAAGGCATGAAGTCACTAAGCACAGCCATTTCCTGGTGCTCAATGGCATTTGGTTACTACTTGAGCACAATAGTAGTGAATCTAGTGAACAAGGTGAGTGGTGGCTGGCTATCTAGCAACAATTTGAACAAAGATAAGCTGAACTACTTCTACTGGTTGCTAGCCATTTTGAGCGTGTTGAACTTCGGAGTTTACTTGAAGTGTGCGTCCTGGTACAAGTACAAAAAGTTAGATATGAAGGCAATAGAAATAGAAGGTAAGCTTACTCCCGAAGCAAAAGTTTAAGATGTCAAGAATTTGGAACTGTACAACTTAGACGTTTATTCCAAGTTCCTAAGGTAGTTAGTCGTAGTTGACACATCACAAAGAGGCAATAGCTATAGTTTGTATTTTCCTATCAAAGTACTGAATAAACTCTTCAATCAAAACACACCAGCCTTCTCCCATGGGAGGGTCAACGGAATCTTTGGGGGAGGGGGGGAGGGGGAGGGGGAAGAAGGTAATAAGAGGAAAGAACTACTGAATATTACCATAGAGCTAAATTATCAAACAAAATAATGTATAGAACCAGAACAGAACACCTCATGTACCAGTAACAAATTTGCTGGTATTGCCTAAAACAAATGACAAGGCAACAAGGTGAAGTGGCAACAAGATTCAGCCCATCATAATAATACTATGAGAACTTTGTATATTAAATGCATCCATTATAGAGATGTCTGCTACAGATGACATGATGAAGGAAAAGAGAAGATAGAAAGTTTTCACAATGTAAGGTCAATCGAATCTCGGTGGAGGGGGAGGGTGATGCGTGTTTGACGACACAAAAAGTTCTGATCTTTCTTTGTTCTAACAAAGTATTCCGCAAGACGCCTTGTTCGGTTGACAAGAACGGATTCAATCCACCCTTGGCCGTGTGCCTCTTGTTTTGGATCGAACAAGATCCTTCCACTTGCAGCTTGTCCGTGATCCAAGAACAACGTTTCACCCCTAGTACATGTCATCAACCAGCCCATCCTAGTAAACCTTGAGTCAGAGACTTGAGAACTTATCCAAAAGACAAAGGATAAAACAGAAAGCAAATAATCACTCTGCCAATTGATTTTCTTTTCCAGAATGGAAGAACAAACCGTTTACAATGAATCAAAAATCAGCCCACTTAGGCTGACAGCAATTTCCAAAATGATAAGAAAGGACTATCCACCCGCAGGTGACTAATCATCCTGCCATAATTACTCCAGATTTTGCTACGCGTTAGATTACTTCAATCATTAAAGTGTAAACATTCCAATATATTCACAGCTGCAAATACAACCTAAAGAAAAGATAAATGATTTTCGGGAAGATTAAGCAGGACCAAGAACGTTCCACGGGGAACTCGTTGCAGTCGATGTTCGGCTGGACAGCAAGAAACTGCAACTTCTTTTCTTCCGAATGAATCAGACATGATCTCTATAGAATGTGCTCAATTTCAAGAATATGCGAAACCATTCTTCGCCGCAGAAGAGTCATGGAGGGTGTCAGATGCTCTGGAGAGTGGCCAGTATCTAAAAATTGATCTACCAACAATGTTTTTGACAGGCAGAGGACCCCTGCAAGAAAATCACAGAGAGGTCACCAGAACTTCTGGAATGAAGAGCTTATTGAATTCTAAGACAGAATGGGTAAGACTGAGGTTCACTTGTCTATTTAATTTGTGATAAATTATTTCAATGATTATTACAAAGACAAAATCAACTTATAGATGTTAGCATTTACTTCTTCGCTTTTTTGCTCAACAATACCTGAAGCATCTCACTAAAGAAGCAGAGATGAAATGCTTTTGCTTAAAAAGAAAACAAGTTGCAGCAGGCCCAAAATGCAGTTAGAATGATCACAAATAGCAACCCAAAACTGAAAACAACAGAAAAGGAGGGGATTGGGGGATATCTCTTTTCCTTTAGAGCAGATGCAACAACATGGTTTCAAGAAAGAGTTTGGAGGGTTTTTTTTTTTTTTTTTTTTTTTTTGGGGGGGGGGGGGGGGGGGGGGAGGTGTCGTGAGTAGGAACATTCATGGAGGTACAAATATCTTCTAACAGCTGCTGAACATGAAAAGGTTTACAGTACAAAGAAGAACAATGAAGTTCAATATACCAGTTGTGTGAGTCAAAACTGTTGTTCCGGTTATCACCCATGACAAAGACATAGCCTTCCGGAATCAGCTAAAAGAAAAAAAGACAAGTAATGATCAGAAAAATAAAGCTAATACACTACTTGATAGACAGCATAACATGCATGACATTTAAAGAAGCATTAGGAAACACATATTACCATTGCATCCATTACATAATCCAGCGGCTCCAAGATAAAATCCTCTTCTTGAACAATGCCATTAACCAATAGTTTGCCGTCACGAACCTAAAAATGCAGAAAATCAAAAAGATATTGAAACAACATTTCAACTTCCAGAAACTATAAATAAATAACTACTCCAAAACAAACTCAGAGCTTACTTCAACATAATCCCCAGCTTTTGCAACTATACGCTTTATGAAGACATCACTAGGACTGTAACCAATTTGCTGAATAATGGTAACAAGCAACAATCTTAGTTCCACAGGATTGGATATAAAAGACACTGCTTAGAATGAAACAAAATGATTATGCACCTGCAGAATTGGAGGCGCGTTAAATATCACTATATCTGAAACTTCAGGCTTCCAAAACATGTACGAAAGCTGGAAACAAAATGAGTAAGCAAATTATTAGCACAATCACAAAAAGCACCCGAACAAAACGACAGTAACCTCATCCCAAATTTCAATACAACAGCAACAATCTACCATCTCCCTACCCTGTACACGTTGTACACAAGGCTTACCTTTTCCATTTGAGAGCGAGGGAGGGGGTGGGTAGACACAATTCCCATCTAATCCACATGGGACAAGAGTTCCACAACTACATAGCCTCAAGAATAGAAGATTGTAAGAAACATATGTTACGCTAGTTTTGCCTGAGTAAATGAAAAGGACTTAAAACTAAAAACTCAGTCCTGTCGGCATTCACATTCGAAAAGATAGATTTTCAGGTGATTTCTACAAAAAAAAAAAAAAAAGGGACATCAAATAAACTTTCATTTTCCCATTTCCATTTTTCTTCTAGCTACCACATCAATGGCGTTCTGAAGTCCTGATTACATTCATCTTGGAACTTTAGTGAGCCATTCATTCCCTCACAAAGAGTTACTAATAAAAGTAAGACAATGCAATCACACACCAACAAGAAGCATGTTTCACTATTTATGTTAAGAGAGATCATATGCAAAAGTCACGAAAGTGCTTGATCAGGCAGATATTCTTCACACAAATAACACTAGGAATTGTCATTCAACTGATACACATACCAGTGGTAAACTATACCTTCTCAGCCATAATGCGGTCACCAACTTCAAGAGTCGGATACATTGAAGCCGAAGGAATTGATCTAGGCTCAGCTAAATAAGACCGGAACAATATATTAACACTCAAAGCTGTGAAAGCAGCCTTTGCATCATCCAAAGAAACGTTCAACACTTTCAACAGCCAATTGTTTCTACAATCTTTCAGGTCACTAGCAGAAACACTAGAGCTGTCTACAGAAACCTCCTTTCCCCTAGTGCTACTGGAAACCTCAGCAGATGTGGAAGCAGTAGTACCAATTTTTGGCTGACTACAGGGCAGCCACTTAAACGCTTGAAGAAAAGGAACAATCGCCCCCGGTTTCACGGGAGAAATGCTAAAAACATCCATCATCGAAGAAGCTACCTTTGCCGATGATGACGTAGAGCTTAAAAGTGAAACTAACCCCATCACCAAAGGAGACTTTGCACCTCCGCCGAATATTTCAGAGGAGATATTGGAGTAAAAGGCATGGGAGGATGAGAATGTTCGGATGGGGGTGTGGTGATTGGGTTTAGGCGAGCGCCGAGGATCGGATATATGATTGACATCGGGTTTTGTCTGAAAGAAGAAGCAACGGTGGAAGATACGACAGTTGCCGGCGGAAGTGGAAGCCTTGGACGTTGCCGAGGAGACGATGTTCTGAGCGATGTAATACGTGAGTCCGATCGCCATAGCTGATTGCCGCGAATGGTAAATGACTGATCGAGATTTAGAAAATCGAACAAAATTGAGGATCAACAACTAAAACAAGTTTCGAAATGCAATTATAGCTTCAAAGTTTCAGTAAACATGAAAACGATCCAGCAATATTTTACAAATGCGCGGAGTCGTCGAATTTCAGCGGAATATAGGGAGGTTGAAATCGAAATAATTGAGGAAATGAAGTTTTTTCTTTCCGTCGAGAATAAGACATTGGGCTGAGCGGAGCCTTTCTCTCCAGGAAATCGGACTCCGGCGAGAAGGGGTGCGGATGGAAATGGTAGAGACGCCGACCAATGGTTGATGATAAAATTTGAGGGTTTTGACTTCCGATCATAAGCGGAGAGGAAGCGGTCAAGCAGGTGAGCCAGGTGGTTGGTCCACGTGTATGCCCTTCGTTAGAGTCATTAAATCACGGGACGTCTCTGTTCCTCTCCCCAGGGTTTTGGGGAACGGGATTCAGTGACGTGCAAGGAAGGGGGCGTGACGACACCAACGGGTGGTTGACACGTGTCCTTCCTGTAAAAAACAAAAAAAACTGTAAAGTTGGACACGTGTCCATCTTTTATTGGTCGCGTCACTGCGTCCCCCCTCCCCACGCATCACCGAAACCGTTCCCGGGTTTTGGAGCAAATATCATGGTCAAATTTTCAATTTTTGGAGGTCAAATTAAGAGTTTAGCGGTCTCCTGGATTGGATAAGTACTTATGCAGTGACTCACACAAGTTGTCTCCTGCAAACTAGGTGTTCGGCCTAGCAGCAGTAGAACACCCACACTGTGGGTGTCTCTGGAATCAAATTTTTGACTTCTTAGAACAAATCACAACTCAAATACCAACTGAGCTATGGTCTGGAAACTTTTGAATAAGTTTTTGTATTATAGAAACTAATGAAGTGACAGGACTGTGACATACAAGCTTAAAAAAAGAAAAATAAAATTATCATATCACTTAGTTTTGTATTATATGTCACTTTTTTAAATTTCTTTTCCATGCAACATATATTCTCACATTCCATCTCTTTTAAATGTGTTAGCATCATCATAATTGAAACCTGCAAAACATTGTCTACTTGAACTAGATTAGTAATCCATTGATTAAAGCTCAAGTACAACTGTTTTTCTTCAAAGTTCTGTAGCCAAATATGTCAAACATGTCAGCCAGTTGATTGAGTACTTTTCAAATAAACGAGTCCAACGTTGACTTTGGCTACTATATGTTTAACATTTTATGAGAAAACTATGGCACAATGCTATTTGATAGTGATGCGTTTCACACGTTTGGGGGAAGACCAACAAAGTTAAGTCTCAAAATAAAGAGAATTTATTCAACAAATTCTCCAAAACTCTTCAGTACTTAAGTTAGATGAAAAGATGTATGATACATAATGAGACTAAAATATATAAACAACAACATTACTTCATTATCATAGAGGCTTCCGTCTGTGGCAGAGTATGGGGTAGAATGTACGCCAACCATTCATATGTGTTAGAAGTACACAGAGTTTGTTTTCCGATGAGTCATAATGAAAATTGCGTCAAACTGTCTCGATCAACTGTTACCAACCTAATAAGTCATTTTGATTTATTCCATCATATTCCAAAATCAAGGAAGAGGTTGTTTTTGGGTCTATTGGAAATGTAAATAGACTAAAATATAGAAAGAGAGTGCATAATTTCTCAGGTACCTATTGGCAATGAATCCTGGGTTTATAACTCTGTATAGGTCCTTAAAGAGTGTTAAACCATCTTCAGAAACATGATCAAGCCCTCCCAGTCTATAGTGCAGTGGGTGATTGTAATTGAGCCTATTTCAGATGTCAAAATGGGAGCCGGATCTCCTGACCCCCCTCCCCACATGGGCGTTAACAAAAGACCGCCCGCTACGTGGCAGTCCGGGGGTGGTGAGGCTGGATGGGGGTCACTCCCACCCAGTCTCACCATCCCCGGACTGCCACGTGACGGACGGTCACAAGGGAGGTGAGAGAGTGGATGGTCAGGAGATCCGGACTAGTCAAAGTGGTTGATGTGAGCATTAGGATCATGAAGAAAGTACATTCTTGAGATAAATGTTTGAAATCGAGAGACACGGGCTTTGACCTTTGTTAACAATGACCTAGGTCAAAGCTCGTGTTAAGATTGTAGTACGATTTCGGAGACACAGGCTTTATCTTGAGATAGATTTATGCCATTTTATTCGAGTAATCACCCTATAAATCCGCGTGTTTTAAGTATGAGTTCCGCGCCTTCAAATATAAAGACTAAAAATGAGTCTAATACACATGAGACACTATTAATTTATTTGACACCATAATTATATAAAAAAAACTATTATCAAAGTGACCTAAGAAGTCTTATACAAGTTAATATCAATTCTCCGCTAACCTTACAGTGTCGGCAAAGTAAAACCAAACAACTTACCAGAAACATAAGTTGATTAATGGTCAAGTGTTCATTACATAGTAACTACTCATTGTTTAATGAAATAGAGACGATGGAAGACAAACCATTTCAGGTCTTTTTATTTAAACACAATTATCTCCATGGTGTTATATTTTCTCATCGATCTCATTGATGAGTGACAAATACTTAGGTAAGAGTTAACATTAATAAAGGTTGATGAGAGAAAAAAGAAAATATATAATCAATTGACATTTCCCCCTGTAATACTAATAAAAAGAATAGAATAACTTCAAATTTTCATCATTCACATGCTAAGCTTCTTTGTTTTTTATATTATTGTTATCATTTTTGGATAAAGTGGCATTGTGTCATTCATTAAACATGTCATACAATTATGATAGATCCGTCATATGGGCAGGGAAAATAAAACTAGGGAGACTATAAGACCAAGTAGAAGAAATGTAGATGGAGATGCCGAAAATAACTAAAAGGCCTATGAGACCAAGTATCTTTAAAAGTCTTTTAGCTCACTACATGCTGGCATTCTTCTATCATATGTTACGCTCTTTGTTTTCAAAATATTGTTTTATTTGATTTTTATGTTAACAAATCAAATACGATAATATTTTTAGATTGAAAAAATATTATTTACTTTATTTAGTAGTTCAGTCGTGATACTTTTAAATCTTTTACAGATATCTCGGATATTAGAAATCAATAAATCTGCAACAAAAAAAAATGCAAGTGCAGTTACACACTTCCCTTGTAAATACTACGTAACATCAACGGTTCACCTCCTCCGCACAAAATCGCTTCAACCCAGAATCCTCCATATATTCTCGGAAAAATTGTAATTAGTATGCCAGCATGATCTTCACTTTTCTGTGTCTTTTTCAAATTTAAGAGAACTCTTCTTGTGGGCTCCTGACATCTCACAGGAACAAATTTGCAATTCAGAAAAGAGATCTCACTGCTATGTGGGCTCCTGACATCTTACTCATATTTGGATCAATAATGCCTTATGATATATTATCTGGTCCAATTAGATTAAAGAGTTGTTAGTCCAGTTTTCGGTCAGTACTAGCTTAGAGTATACTACTTGGCTCAATTAAGTTAAAAGATTACTGATCCAGTTTGCAGTGAACACATTGTGTGAGTTGTTTGGTAAAAAGTCTTATCAAACTAAAAGACTGTCAAGTTCATAATTTACATTCTCTACTAAACTCATTGAACTACAGCGGTAGAAACCCAAGTGAGAATATAATCTTTTCCAACTAGAAAAAAAGACCACACCCGCTAGAAAAATGATATTTTTTGACATGTTCGCTTTCGGCGCTAATTTCTTTCGCGCAGTTCAATGTAGCAATCCGGAAATTGTTTTTGCAAAACCCTATAATTCTGGATAATGTCTAAGGCGTTAAATAAGTTTTGATATAATATAATGCAGGCGATCAATAGTGATACAGTAGAACGACATTTGAAATTGTTTAAACATTTTAAATATAATTATTAGTATATTAATTGATGATATCGCGTTTACTAAGAACAGTGCAGCATTGATTGCATTAGTCATAATAAGAATTTTTTAGACATAATGGGTCAGGCGTGAAGAGAAGCTTCGATTGCTTTTGCTAATTGAATAAGAGACATTTTCATGGTTCTATGAAGAAAGAAGCATACTTGCCGGTCAATGATGGCTTTGGTGGGACTCAAAGAACACCAGGCATGTGGCTTCTGTCAGGCTTACCCGCTCATTTACTCAATTCATTTTCAAAGGTTCACCTCTAAGACATTAGATGGTAAAATCTCTCGTTGTAAAACTTTTGTGGAATACGAACAACAACATTATCCATTGACTTAAAAGCTTCTGTTTATAGTAAGGTATAGTAGGTCGGATGTATGCAACTATACCTATATGTTAGAAACACACAGAGGTTGTTTCTTGATGACTCATAATGAAAATTACGTTAAGCTGTGTCGATTACGAAAAATAAACGAAATCACTAAGTGAATGATCTACAGAGCTTGTTTTAGTTTTACAAATTTTACAAAAATCAAAATTTAGATATTCTTATTGTTTTAAACCGTGACATTGTAGAACATCTTATCAGACCGTCATTACAGCAGTATGATATTTTTTTATTATGTCTCTAGACCGTTATTACAGCAACATGATATTTTTTTATCGAGTTATGGGTATGCAAATGACATCTTCCACTTCATTCAGTAAATAGGTTTCCAACCATGCAATTTTTGAATGTCAGATTATGCATATCTCAGTGATATAAGGGTGTGAATGTTTACTATATTATCTAGTCGAATGGAAGAAATTCTTGATAAATACGATACTTTTTTCTTCTTTTGTTTCGTTTGACAATAGGTTTTTATCTTTTGTATCGGATGAATGTTTAATTTTGCATACACACAATCGTAACAAAAATAAATTTCCTTGTAATCATAACATTTTAAGGGAGTGATTTAGTAGTTAACACCCTTGCAAGGACGTGAACTTCTTAGACGTTCGTTGGTAAAATGAGATAATATGGTAAAAATGACCGGCCACTATCTGGAATGCAATAATTCAGTACATAATTTATGTGCTCATGCTTTGCAATTATGGCACTTCTATCTACTAAGTAAAAAAAATGCAAAACTTCTTTGCTTTACGAAAAAAGACACTGTTTTAGATATATCTACGTATTCAGTAGCTTTACTGTGAAAACTGTTGGAGAAAAGTTAGTTGTGGGAGTCGGAAAATTTTGGATGGCAAGTGGATTTTGTCAAACACCATACTTTGGGCTTAATTACGATTAGTATTCGTTAATCAAAAACGAAAACTAAAAATTCCTAAATTATCTATGTAACGCGTAGATGAATTTAGGTTGTTGAATCACTCGATTCTGATACCGGGTGAATAGAAAATTAACGCTCAAAGTTGGAGTAACATTGGAAGTTATTTGGCGGTTTCTTCCACTACCAATAACTACTCGGTGGTTATTGCAGTAGTGGGGCGGTTTCTTCCACTACCAATAACTACTCGGTGGTTATTGCAGTAGTGGGGCGGTTTCTTCCAATCTAACGGTACAGATCAAAACTGATTGATCTAACGGTACGCATCCAATCATCTGATAACTTCCAGTAACTTCTTCCTCTCTATAAATTCCTTTCATGTTGAAACGTTTTAGATAGAGATTTCGAAAATCTAAAGGCGTACGCAGCTTCTTCTTCTTCTACTTCTGGTTTTCATAAAACGTTTTCTTGCATTCATTGCGTTCGAGAAATCAGAGCACCTTACAGGTTCGTCGAGTTCTTTACGTTGGTGTGCCACTTCGTATGAACTGTAGCCGTTGTATCCTGGGAGACGTTTGCTGTGTTCGGTTGGGCACTTCGTACCGGAGCAAATCGTCTTAAGGACAGAGTTCTACGACTCGCCTCGGTTTTGCTTGCATTTCGTCAGTTTACACAAACGCACACTGTACACTTTTATGATTACAGTTTCTAACATTCTTAAGACGAATTGATTTATATACTGTAATCTGTTTCGTTTTGCGATCGCAGTTTCTATTGTACGAAACTAATCGGCTCTGTGTTTTGTTTCTGTATTGGCCTTACAGAATCTGAAATGGAGAACGAAAGTTCGAACTCCTTCAATGGCGTGCACCTTGGTCCGTCCGAGGAAGTAAACACTGCTGTTCCAGTTGCACCCACTGCCATTCCTGCTCCTGTTCCGGTTGTTGGACAAGTTGAGAAACCGGAGAAGTTTGGAGGCAGTTACTTTAAACGTTGGCAGCAGAAGATGCTGTTCTTCTTGACTGCTGTGGGATTGGCAAATTTCCTGACTGAGGACCCGCCTATGGTGGATCCGTTGGAGGACCAAGCCCAGGATATGCAAAACCAACGTTTTGTTGAAGGTTGGAACTTCAACAATTATGTTTGTTTGAGTCATATTCTGAGTTGTTTGGACAACTCCTTGTATGGTTTGTACTGTACGTACAAGACCGCAAAGTCTTTGTGGCAGGCTTTGGAAAAGAAATACCGTACGGAGGATGCCGGCACTAAGAAATTTATTGTCGGCAAATTCCTGGATTTCAAAATGTCTGATTCTCGCACTGTTGTTTCTCAAGTTGAGGAACTTCAGACGTTGGTTGCCGAGATGGAAGAGGTGGGCATGTTGCTCAGTGAATCTTTCGTCGTGGCAGCAGTGATTGAGAAGCTACCTCTTTCGTGGAGGGAATTCAGAAGCTATCTCAAACACAAGAGAAAGGAGATGACATTGGAAGATCTAATTGTTCGATTCCGAATTGAGGAGGACAATCGTAGATCTGAAAGAGCGCCACAATCTAGCTCTGGTCAGGCTAAGGCCCATGTTGCAGAGGCCAAGAAAAAGAAGAGCCAACTCGGGGTGAACAAGAAAGGCAAGCAGATCGCCAAGAAGTTCACCGGGAAATGCTACAACTGTGGCATTCAGGGGCATGTCAGCAATGAATGCAGAAAGCCCAAGAAGAAGCAATCCAAGGCAAAGGCGAACATAGTCGATGCATTGGATGATCTGAATCTCTGTGCGGTGGTCTCAGAGTGCAATGCTGTGGGGAACATACGCGAGTGGTGGCTTGATACTGGCGCCACTAGACATGTTTGCTCCAGCAGAGAGATGCTCACAGAGTACCAGCCCGGGAACAATGAGCAACTTTACATGGGAAACTCGGCCTCCTCGAAGATCGAAGGCGAGGGCAAAGTTGTTCTGAAGCTCACATCAGGGAAACATCTGACTTTGCAGAATGTGCTGCACGTCCCTGATATTCGAAAGAATTTAGTATCTGGATCTCTTCTAGTCATGCATGGTTTTAGACTAGTGTTAGAATCCAATAAAGTTATTTTTTCGAAAAATGGCATGTATTTGGGGAAAGGGTACTTGTCGAATAGGATGTTTAAATTGAATGTCATCACTATTGTACCCAAAAGAGATTTGCCCGCAGAGGCTAATAAAATTGCTTCCTCTTCTGCTTACATGCTTGAGTCTTCTTGTTTATGGCATTTTCGTTTGGGACATGTCAATTACAAGTCAATACAACGTATGAGTAATCTTGACTTATTGCCCAAACTGGACTTTAATAATAAAAGAAAATGTCAAATATGTGTTGAAGCGAAGATGGCAAAGACGCCATTTCCTTCAATAGAAAGGAGCACTGAACCTTTGAATTTAATTCATACCGATGTGTGTGATTTAAAGTTTGTGCAAACGAGAGGTGGTAAAAAGTATTTTGTAACTTTTATCGACGATTGCACACGATACTGTTATGTATATTTGCTAAGTAGCAAAGACGAGGCCCTTGATGCTTTCAAGGATTATAAAAATGAAGTTAAGAATCAACTTAGCAAACGAATTAAAACAATTCGAAGTGATAGAGGTGGCGAATATGATACACCGTTTAATGAATTCTGTTCAGAACATGGCATTATTCATCAAACGACTGCACCATATTCACCTCAATCGAATGGTATTGCTGAACGCAAGAACCGGACTCTTAAAGAGATGATGAATGCTATGTTGATAAGTTCGGTTTTACCTCAGAACTTGTGGGGGGAAGCAGTTCTCTCAGCCAACGTCATTTTAAACAAAATTCCATCTAAGAAAATGGATGTAACCCCATACGAGCTTTGGAAAGGCCACAAGCCTAGTTACAAATATTTGAAAGTGTGGGGGTGTCTGGCAAAGGTTGTTGTACCTAAGCCAAGACAGGTAAAAATTGGGCCTAAAACGGTTGATTGCATATTTGTCGGTTATGCAACTAACAGTAGTGCATATCGGTTCTTGGTGCATAAGTCAGATATTCCTGACATACATGAAAACGTTGTCATGGAGTCAAGGAATGCAGTGTTCTTTGAAGATATCTTTCCAAGGAAGGAGAAAATTCAAGAAGAAACAAGATGTGGTAAGCGATTGCGTGAGACGACTCCTCAAGAAACTGAGGAACCTCGTCAAAGCAAGCGTGCCAGAAAGCCAACTTCGTTTGGACCTGATTTTCTGTCCTATATGGTAGAAAATGAGCCGAGGAACTTTTCCGAGGCTATGTCAACTCCAGAAGCTCCATTCTGGAAAGAAGCAGTTGACAGTGAGATAGACTCAATTCTTCAAAACCACACTTGGGAGTTGGTTGACCTTCCACCTGGAAGTAAACCACTTGGTTGTAAGTGGGTTTTCAAGAAAAAACTGAAAGAGGATGGGTCTATTGAAAAGTATAAAGCCAGGTTGGTAGCTAAAGGCTATCGGCAAAAGGAAGGCTTTGACTTTTTTGACACATACTCACCAGTGACTAGGATCACTTCTATAAGGGTGCTAGTTGCAATTGCTGCAGTCTATAACTTGGAAATCCATCAGATGGATGTAAAGACTGCGTTTCTGAATGGTGAGTTAGATGAAGAAATCTATATAGAACAACCCGAAGGGTTTGTGGTTCCAGGACAAGAGTCTGAGGTTTGTAGACTCGTTAAGTCCTTGTACGGACTTAAACAAGCGCCAAAACAGTGGCACTTGAAGTTTGATCAAGCTATGTTAGCTACTGGTTTCAAGATCAATGAGTGTGACAAGTGTGTCTATATTAAGAGCACACAGAATGCTTATGTGATGGTGTGTCTTTATGTAGATGACATGCTAATTATGGGAAGTACTCGGGACATAATCTTAAGCACGAAGAAGATGTTGACGAGGAACTTCGATATGAAGGACATGAGAGTTGCCAATGTTATTCTAGGAATTAAGATTTCTAGGGTGACTGAGGGACTCATACTGTCACAAACACACTATATTGAATCAGTCCTGAAACGGTTCAATATGGATGATGTGAAACCGGTAAAGACCCCGCTTGACTTAAGTATGCACTTAAGGAAGAACCGAGGTGAACCAGTAGCTCAATTGAAATACTCTCAGGTGATCGGGAGTCTGATGTACATAACGAATTGTACAAGACCAGACTTAGCGTATTCGGTAAACAAGTTGAGCAGGTTTACCAGTAATCCAAGTGATGATCATTGGAAAGCTCTTAACAGAGTGATGAGGTATCTAAAATACACAATGTATCATGGATTACATTACACGAGATATCCAGCAGTATTAGAAGGATACTGCGATGCAAATTGGATATCAGACAGTAAGGACTCGAAGTCCACCAGTGGGTACGTGTTCACTATTGGTGGTGCTGCTGTGTCGTGGAAATCCACGAAACAAACCTGTATAGCTCGGTCCACTATGGAAGCTGAGTTCAAAGCATTGGACAAAGCTGGGGAAGAGGCTGAGTGGCTTCGGAATTTCTTGGAAGATATTCCGTGCTGGCCTAAGCCAATCGCTCCTATTAGCATACACTGTGATAGTCAGTCAGCTATACGACGAGCTCAAAGCAGCATCTATAATGGTAAGTCACGACACATACGTCGGAGACATAATACCATTAAGCAGTTGATCTCTAATGGCGTGATTTCCATTGATTACATAAAATCAAAGGAGAATCTTGCGGATCCGCTTACAAAAGCTTTGCCTAGAGATCAAATGTCAAAATTGACAAACGGAATGGGACTTAAGCCTACAAAGCATGAATCTTTGTAATGGTAACCCAACCTTGTTGACTGAAGATCCCAGAATCTTGGTTCAATGGGACAACTAAGTTATGAAGGTTCAGTTAGCACTTACTCATTCCGTCTAATAAAAGTGCTGTCTGCAGAGATTTCAGGGTAAGCTAAGGCTTTTAATGATGTCCTATATCTTGATACGTCAAGTGGAGTATGGCAGAATACTCTTGATAGGAATCACCTATGTAAGTGTGAAGTGGGGCCGCTTCTATGAGAATTCTGAGAGGCAAGAATTCTCTAATACACTTTCTGAAACCAGGTTGTTCATGGCCAAAATGAACACAACCATGAGAACCAAAAAGGGGTGTTAGAGGAAATGTTGTGTGAGTATCATTGTCTAGGTTCACACTAAAGGCTGATAGTTCAAGACATTAGTTCACTACCCAGCCGAGTGGATCCGATGGTACATCACTAAGAAAGGTTCAAAGCCAGAAGCTACCTCTTCTGAGGCAACATATCCTTATCTGATTTCTCGATAGAGTCTGCATTCACATTTGCATTAATTTCCATTCATGTGGGGGATTGTTGGAGAAAAGTTAGTTGTGGGAGTCGGAAAATTTTGGATGGCAAGTGGATTTTGTCAAACACCATACTTTGGGCTTAATTACGATTAGTATTCGTTAATCAAAAACGAAAACTAAAAATTCCTAAATTATCTATGTAACGCGTAGATGAATTTAGGTTGTTGAATCACTCGATTCTGATACCGGGTGAATAGAAAATTAACGCTCAAAGTTGGAGTAACATTGGAAGTTATTTGGCGGTTTCTTCCACTACCAATAACTACTCGGTGGTTATTGCAGTAGTGGGGCGGTTTCTTCCACTACCAATAACTACTCGGTGGTTATTGCAGTAGTGGGGCGGTTTCTTCCAATCTAACGGTACAGATCAAAACTGATTGATCTAACGGTACGCATCCAATCATCTGATAACTTCCAGTAACTTCTTCCTCTCTATAAATTCCTTTCATGTTGAAACGTTTTAGATAGAGATTTCGAAAATCTAAAGGCGTACGCAGCTTCTTCTTCTTCTACTTCTGGTTTTCATAAAACGTTTTCTTGCATTCATTGCGTTCGAGAAATCAGAGCACCTTACAGGTTCGTCGAGTTCTTTACGTTGGTGTGCCACTTCGTATGAACTGTAGCCGTTGTATCCTGGGAGACGTTTGCTGTGTTCGGTTGGGCACTTCGTACCGGAGCAAATCGTCTTAAGGACAGAGTTCTACGACTCGCCTCGGTTTTGCTTGCATTTCGTCAGTTTACACAAACGCACACTGTACACTTTTATGATTACAGTTTCTAACAAAAACAAGCGCAGCGAGGTATGCCGATCTGACCTAAATAATGACTGCAGGGAAATAAGAATTAAGTGGACAAAGTCACTCACCCAAGCTGAGCTAAATTAAGGAAAATGACAAACTAAGTAATGTCGTGCTGAAATAAAGAAGAGTTGAGGTGAAATAGATGAAGTAAGGTCGTGCTAAACTGAAGAGGAGCTGAGTTGAAGAAAAGCACGAAACTTAGACGGGCTGAGGACAACAAAGAAGCTGAAATGAAGAAGGTGATGAGCCGAGATGACGAAGTGAAACACAAGTCAGACAGTAACACTAATATCGAGCCGTCATACTTGTTAATTATTGTAACTTAGATCTCCTTACGGTACATAAGGCCGAATTGAATAGGTAACTGACCGTTATCTTATAGCCGTTAGTTGTCTAGTCTAGTTACTGTAGAATCACGTAGATAACAAATAAAGCTGTTGGATGGCAAAACAAACTCTTATATAAGGAGAAATATTTGTATCTTTTCAATTAACTTGAATGAATGCAAATTCTTTCAATCTAGACATTTTACATATGGTTACTGAGCTGTAAAAGTAATTCAGATACCATACACGGTAAACAAAATAGCATCACAAAGGATGGAGACTCAAACTGAGACAATTAGGCCAGTAAAAAAGGAAACAAGAAGGACTCAAGAATAAAGATGGTGATCATCTTGATATTATTCCTTTCTTATTTAAACCGGGAGACATGTATGATGTTTTAGAACTTAGCAAACATTTTAATAATTAGTCATAGTTTTATAAAGTATACAAAGTTAAGTGATGGGTAGTTAGTAGAATGAGTATTAGTTTGCTTTGAAGCTAATAAGTTTTATGTTCCTTTTTTTCTGCCATGGTGCTATTCACATACATGTGGGATTCACCTGCAGGAGTAGTGGTGGATTTTACTTCAAAGGAATCAGCAAGGTTCTTTTATTATGCATGTTGCAGAAATATTTTAAGTTTACTGAGCTTCACCATGTTTTATAGAAGAATTACCATCAGGTATTTAAGTATTTTGATTATTGTTTCTTTTTTTTCTCTAGGTAACTTCTTGATGAAGCTCAAATTATTTGCTTTCACGAGTTCAACAATCCCGTATGGCAAATTTATAGTACAGACTAAGGCAGATCAATCTGAGTAGGAAAAATAAGGGGACTGTCCCCAACGGGCGAACCTGTCTCCCCTTTGAAAATTGTGAACAAAAGGGGGAAAAAGGGGGTATTTCTCAGATGCAGAAAGGTTGTACACCAATCTAACATCCAAGGCCAGGTTGACCCAGTCTTAAATATATTAATAAGAATATAAATCATGTCATTCGGTATTTTTTTAAATATAAGATGTAATATTTGGTTTTTATAAAAAAATTCGGTATCAAACTTATTCCAATATGGATTGGAGCTCATAGTATGACACTAACTTTCATTCTGCGGTTGTAAGACTTAGATCTACAACATTAGATGCAATATACTAATCGAATAACAATTGAATGATGCTTTCTTGGTATTTATGGCTCTAATGAATCGAGTGGAACTCCAATAAAATTATTGATTTATGGTGTATGATTGCTGAATATATCATTCAGGCAATACATGCAATGTTACCTTATATGTTCAATGTGTTTATACTGGGGATATATAGTATGTATAGCACTGTTTTCCTGGTTAGAGTATGTATAACACTTAATAGTTAAAAGCTATTAATTGACATATAGAGCAACAACAACTATAAGAAAGTCATACAGTTTATTATATATGCCATATTTGAAACCAGGAAAGTTGGCTACGTAAGATTTTCTTCAATTAATTAAAAGGTGATCAAGTGTGTTTTCCACAAACATGGCCTTGGCCTTCCTCGTACATAGGTTTCCTTTCAGTGATATAGAGTACAGACTATAGTAGATTGAAGATATGCAGCTGGTTTTTTTTCTCTAACTGGTTTTGCAACAACTAGTGAAGTTAATGTTTTATGATTTTAAAGTCACGAGTTTGAACTGTGGAAATAGCTTCTTGCACAAAGTGTAAGGTAAAGATGTGTACATCAGATCGTTGAAGCAATCCGACCTTTTTTGAAACAAGTCTACTGTACGAGAAACGCATTTTTTTAAAACAATTATTCACTTGTTATCCTGTAATATACAGTACTTTTATTTAAAAACAAAAGTGTCTTTCACGACTTGGTAAAGAAGCTATGAGACCTAAAGTGTCAGAGTCTACTCGATCTCTGATTTCACGCATTGTTTGACATCAAAACAGTATACGTCCGATCAACAGTAATCAACGGTCAAGATCACATCTTTGCTAACTTCCACACCAGTCCCATCCCTTCCACTAAGTATATGTTGTCTCTGCTCCGCACTTAGTCTTTATATATTCTTCTTCCTTTTCTCACTCCATTTCACTCTCCAAATGCAATAACACGCTTCAAAAACCACTTTTGTACCTTAAAAAGCAAAAACCAATCAGAAAAAATCCTTACTTTTTGATACATTTTGATGGAGGAGAGACCAGAGACTGAGCTGATATCAATTCCAGCTACTCCACGTGCTTCTACGCCGGAGATATTGACGCCGTCGGGGCAGAGGTCGCCGAGAGGGTTGGCTTCCACCGGTCCGGCGTCTAAAGAGGCCAAATCATGGACGCCAACTTCTTTTATTTCACCTCGATTCTTGAGCCCCATTGGGACTCCGATGAAGAAAGTGCTGGTTAATATGAAGGGCTATTTAGAGGAAGTTGGGCATTTAACTAAGCTTAATCCTCAAGATGCTTGGCTTCCTATTACTGAATCTCGAAATGGGAATGCTCATTATGCTGCTTTTCATAACCTCAATGCTGGTGTTGGATTCCAGGCTTTGGTTTTGCCTGTTGCCTTCACTTTTCTTGGATGGTATGTGTTTATATTTAAATGGCTACTTCTTCAATTACTAAACATGCCATTTGGGGCAGGCATTTATTTCTTTTCTTCCAAAGGGTTCATTAAAGCTTCAAACTTTCAGTGTTCTTTCAAGCTCGAAAGTCTTAAACTTCAAAGGTTTATTGAAACCTTTGAGATTTCATTTTCCAGTTGATTTTGTTACTGTTTTTATCTTCATCTTTATGGTGGTATTTGTTCATTTGAGTTGCAATTTGTAGCTTTTGTGACATGTAATATGGTGATAGTAGTTGATTTTTGTCGTAATGCGTGACACAATGACTGACTGTTATATTAGAGAAAAAAAGAAAATAAATGAAAAACAGAGAGTGGAGTTACTAGTTTTTCTTTGAGCTCTCTTCATCAATGAAAATCAATCTTCATTTAAAATCTTTTGGTGGTTTAGATTTAGAATGACATTTTTGTTCTGGAAATTGCAGCCCACGATCACTTTCACTCTGCTTTTGGTAGTTTTTATTGTTCACTTTCTCGAGATTATTGTTCTTATTGTTGGTTATGGTGTCAATTTTTTAGGATCATAATAGCCATAATGGCATATCCTGTTTCTCATGATTGCGTTTTCAATTCAAGTCATAAGCTTTACTAGGCCCCTGCACTCAAATTGCATTAGGTGGTTCTAAGTCTTGCTTTTTATCAATGTTCAATCTGCTTATGATTGTTTTTATTTGAATGGAACATTAAAAGATCCTTGGGACATGTCAAATCTTTCGTCAATTCTTCTTTTACTTTTTGATGAATTACCAATTTGCCACCTAAATAGGGTCATGCCGTGATTATTTTTCGCCTTTTTGAAGACAAAGCCAGTTGGCTTTGCTTTATGCTAATTGTGTTTCAGCTGTGCTCATTTTTCAATTGTAAAATTGTTTTGTATTCTCACCTTATGATTGCTTACACTAGCTACATATCTGAAATTCTTCTTGTCTAAAAATTCATCATAAGGATAACCTCCAGCTAACTTTAATGGTTATATATATATATATGTGTGTGTATATATATATATATGTATATATATATATGTATATATATATGTATATATATATATGTATATATATATATATATATGTATATATATATATATATGTGTGTGTATATATATATACTATATATATATTCATAATAGTTCTGTTTCAGCTGCTTTGAACTGACATATGTAAAGATATGTGCAAAATTGTTTTCTATAATCACCTTATGCTTGCTGCTCTACCTAGATTAACGAATCTCTTCAACCTTAAAATTCATCATAAGGCTAAGCACCAACCAGCTTTGATGATTAAATTTTTTCCATAAAATTCGTTTTGTCTACAACAGATGTCATTTATATATATATATCTTTTATCCTCTTTTGGATGACGATCTGATGTCTAATGTGCATTTTGGATTGGCTGAGTATACTTATTTGGGTAGTGCTTGCTTGGACCTTATATTAGCTCTCGTATAATTGAATTTTGTCATGCCTGATGTTGAGCCTTTATGCGCTTTATATGCTCCTTCAAATAAGCAACTTATTCCTAGCTGCTATTCTTGTATAATATCCGGAGACAGAGAATACAAATGACAAGTATAACGCTTCTTCTAATAAAAATGTTTAGCAATTTTTGGAACACACATTCTTCTAATAAAATATGTGGAGAACAAACTAAAAACCGGGCCGCATTCTTCGACTGCTATCAGGTTTTTTTTTTTCTACCAACAGTTTCAGATGAGTCCTTGTTATAATAGGATATCTGTTTGATGGTTCAGCTTCATTTTAGAAATAATATGTAGTTGGCTTGTAATGTCTATGAAAAAAATTAAAACAGAGTGATGTGGAGTCTGACTAAAGAAAGTAAAATTGTAATTTGCCCCAGATTTGTGCTTCTGAGTACACCGCAAAAGAACTCACCGTAGACAGCTTTATCAATGCATTGAAAATGTTTATACAACTCTGTTTGACATATGCTTCTGAATTTGTGTAGGAGTTGGGGCATAGTTTCTTTAACATTAGCATACTTCTGGCAGCTGTACACTCTCTGGATCCTTGTTCAGTTGCATGAAGCAGTTCCTGGGAAAAGATACAATAGATATGTGGAACTTGCACAAGCAGCTTTTGGTAGGATGACTATGACCTTAATATGACTATTAATTTGATAATTCTGAGTTTCTTATATCGAATTTGTATTTGACTTCATGTATTATCAGGGGAGAGATTAGGTGTCTGGCTTGCTCTCTTTCCCACGGTTTACCTATCCGCGGGAACAGCAACTGCATTAATTTTAATAGGAGGAGAGACCATGAAACTGTTCTTTCAGATAGTTTGTGGTCCACACTGTTCCTCAAATCCTCTTACAACTGTGGAGTGGTATTTGGTATTCACTTCGCTCTGCATTGTACTATCTCAGCTTCCAAACCTCAATGCAATTGCTGGACTCTCCCTCGTAGGTGCAGTAACAGCGATAACTTACTCCACCATGGCTTGGGTACTCTCTGTTAGCCAGTTGAGACCACCTACAGTTTCTTATCAGCCAATGTCGTTACCTTCCTTTTCGGCTTCTCTCTTCTCTGTCCTTAATGCACTTGGCATTGTTGCCTTTGCTTTCAGAGGCCATAATTTGGTGCTGGAAATTCAGGCATGTTTCTCTCATTCTGTGAGGTTTTCTTGTGAGGATATATTGTCCTTTAGATCGCCGAGTATAATGCTGCCTCATGGCTAACTTTGTGTGATTTTACAGGCTACAATGCCATCAACATTCAAGCATCCAGCTCAATTGCCAATGTGGAAGGGAGCCAAGGTTGCCTATTTTCTTATTGCCCTGTGCATATTCCCACTTGCTATTGGAGGTTACTGGGCTTATGGAAACATGGTGAGCTGTGCATGAAAATCTTTCTTGTCACTGCTTTTATGTTTGAGATAAGAGTTTTCTCTCCGTTTTGATTATTCTTTTTTTTTTCCCTGGTTCACTGACAATGCAAATTTCCATGGTTCAGATGCCATCAGGAGGAATGTTAAATGCATTGTTCGCGTTCCACAGTCATGACATACCAAGAGGGCTCCTAGCTATGACATTTCTTCTTGTCGTGGTCAACTGCTTGAGTAGCTTCCAGATATACTCAATGCCGGCTTTTGATAGCTTTGAAGCCGGCTACACTAGCCGGACGAATCGCCCTTGCTCAGTATGGGTTCGGTCTGGTTTTCGCATTTTCTTTGGATTTGTCTCCTTTTTTATAGGGGTGGCACTCCCCTTCCTGTCAAGTCTTGCTGGATTGCTTGGAGGTCTCACTCTCCCAGTTACATTTGCTTATCCTTGCTTCATGTGGGTTCTAATCAAGAAGCCAGCAAAATACAGCTTCAACTGGTATTTTAACTGGACTCTTGGTTGGTTAGGAATTGCATTTAGCCTAGCCATTTCAATTGGAGGCATTTGGAGCATGATCAGCAGTGGCCTTAAGCTGAAATTTTTTAAACCCAACTAATACTTGGGCATAATATTTTAGCTGTGAAAGTGCTTCTTTACTTCTTTCACTTCAATATTGTAACTCTTTACCTGAATGTTGCGTTGTTATGCTTATGTTGTGATAGCTAGTTTTGAGAGTAGATTACTAATATGAAGTGTATGGATTTGCAAAGCGACTGTTTCTTATAAACAGCATGTAGAATGAATGAAGCAGCGTGCTTAAAAGAAAATCTTACGAACATTTTATATTGTATTCACTAGCATGTCTTATTTAGTCTGTATGATTATGCAATGTAACGACTGATGTCTATGGTTTCTGGAACTTATAGGTGCGGTATGTATAATCTTTATAAAGAAACGGGTTAATGACCCGATTCTTTGCAATTTCATACATGGCCCATTCAGTAGTGAACACATTGTATCAGTTGCTTCAACAATTGTCTCCCAAATCAATATCAAGATTCGTTTACCATTGAATGTTTTTGCTTCCATTAATAAGTAGTCCAAATAACAGTTTCAGTTCCTGCAAAGCAATTATGCAACTAAATCGATCTGTCTTACTCACAAATTGCCTTCTAGATAAACTTCAACAAATATGAGAAGTACCTCTCCTGATTCAAAACGTTTCCTCTGCTTTTCAATTAAGGACTTCATCATTGATGCCGGGCGGATGTCAATTTGCTGAAGTTTTGTTTCAAAACGTCGATTAGGAATCCATCTGAGATATGGGAAGAAATCCCTCCACTCCACCTCAATTGCACCCTCCATTAGGTCAAGCGCTAAGGTACCCAGTAGCTGGTCCCTAATTCCTCCACATATATGGACTCCACATTTCTTCCCAAAGCCTACAAATACATAAAATGCGTGTTTTTAATAGAACAAGGTTGTCTAGTGTGTCCTGGTCATTGCAGAAAATAGTGGAAACAAATCACTTCTTTCATTGCCAATCCGAAAAGCTCATACTGAAATATTTTTCTAAGATTTACAGCTTCGTGAGGGTCAGCCCGCAAAAAAACACGCAGCTTTTCAGCCGTGTTCTCCACCATTATGTCTCTGTTTTATGTGAAGAACACAAATTTTCAGCTTTCTGTTTAAATAGCAAACAGCCAAGAGAACAAGGAGAGGAAATGAGTGTGAATGCAAACCTGAGCATTTGTTCCTAGGAGACTGGCAAGTATATGTTGTTTCGCTGTCTTGTAAAAATCATCATAATCACTCATTGCAATTATACTTTGATCAGCAGGTAAGATCTTTAACTCACTTGACAACTTTCGTGAAGAAATGGATGAGTACTTGGTGGCCATAGCCTGAAATCCCAAACAAAGTGAAGTAGTTCACCAAGACAAACACAGCAAATAAACTTGGTCAGATCAAAATCTCTAGGCACATGCATGAGCATATGTAGGAAACGGGAGTAACTGTTTGGCAACAGCATTAGAGTTGAAGACAACCATTTTGTTGGCTCCACTTCTGATGGAATAAACAGGTCCATAAATCTCAGCCCATGTGGAGAAAGTTTTATGGGGTTTCTTCTCTTTCAACTATAATAAATTTCCCACCGAAGGTAGTCCTGGCATCTCTGCACTGAAATTTTACAATACTCTTGGAGTAAACACTCCTTTCATTTTGAATAGTTAATGAAACATTAGTTAAGATAAAATTTTGAAAGCATTCAGCACAACACACACACAGTGTTCATGCTATTCATGACCAAATTTCATTTAACAATGTATAAAAATTTGATTTTGAATGGTGTTTGACCAAATATATGTTTACAATATTTTTAGAAGGTAAGAAGAATGAAGAGTTACTCTTCTAACAAAAGTATTAAATTAAAGGTTTAAAAAATAGCCTTCCACTAACCGTGATGCGAAGTATATGCCTGAGGGAATATAACTCCTATAACAATTATACAAAATACTAAGTTGATACTAAAGTTTCATAGCTCAAGGTTCAAAGATGGATTACAAACTATGCTCGTAGAGAATGGATTTTTGACACACTAGCTGCAAGAGTGAACCTTGATATGGGTAAGAGGCGATAGACCCAACTTTTTGGGAGATAGTTATAGAAACTGAAGATAGGATATCTCAAATGGTCCATTAATATTTCAGGAACCTTGTCGTACGATAATAGTATAGGTCTTCTACATGTGGAAATATAATTAGAGAAGCTAAAAATCATGTGTCCTCTAGGATGGACACTTTTTTCATTTGACATAATTGTGGAACCCACCTCAACATGAGAAACCAAGAAAAGTATAGAAAAGGTAAGAAGAAAGAAAAGAATAAGGAAATGAAGAAATAATGCACATCAGGAGTCAAGGATAGATTAGAAGTCACAAAGAAGATAAAAAGTCATATACACGAACGTAATAAATTAGTGTAGAATTAAATGAAAACATGGGAGACATATTGTTTACTTTTTAAATTGGTTAAAGTGTGACAAGTATATTAGAATGATATTACAGACTTGGCACGCCAACTAAACTTAATGTAGTAGTATTTATGCGTATGTATGTATATCTTTTTATTCTTGAACAAAAATGTGACAGCTTTATTCTTTTCTTTTCTTTTCTTTTTACCTTTCTTATGTTTTTTAGTTATAGAAAATGTGACATCTTTTTAAGGAGAAAGTTATATGAGAAGTGAACCCGCTTGCGCTATGATTCTTCACCTCAACCGTGGGGTCTGGTGCCTCTGTTTCCGAACAGGATTTGTTATTTCGGAGACCCAAATCGAGCTTGAGGTTCCATAAACGAGGGTGCAGAAACCGGAAAATTGGACAGCTTGTGGAAGTTCAGTTTGTGGGAAAATTCGTATAGGGGAAATCGAACAACAGATGAGTTGTGAGAAAAGGCCTCACTTTCTTCTGGGTTTCGACCCTTCTTTCAGTTCAGAATCTCTGGTATTCTGTTTTCTTTGTCTTATGTTTTATTTGCCTTCGAATATTGAATTTTACTTATTTATTTTTATTGGGATTAGAACTGTCACATAATATTTTACTTTTAAGTAGGCGGTGTTGAATTGTTAAGAATGCAAGTTTTCTATCGAACACCACTGCTGTATTTTCGATATTTGGCTTTTTTGTGCAGCTGGTATTGCCTTTGCTTGCTCAATTTTTATTTCTGCTTGTGCAAAGTGTGGGTTATTAAATGAGAAACAAATAGGAAGGGGATGATTTTTGGCCATTTGATCCCTTCTTTTTGTTGTATAGAAGGTCTGAAAGTACCGACAAGAGAATTTTGCAATCAATGTGGTTGGGATGTTAGTGAAATTTCTCTTCATAAGGATTCTTATTGCCTGTTTCATTTATCTAACAGGAGATTCCACGCAAATTTGCGAAGCTAATCTATGGGGAAGTACCAGGGGTAGCTTCCCTGTTGGGTCCTAGTGGGCGTACTTGGCGAGCTAACATAGTTCTGCTAAATGGTGAGATATGCTTCCAAAATGGATGGGATATATTTGTTAGAGATAACTCCCTGGAGCTTGGTGATTCTTTAGTTTTCAGATATGATGGTAACTTGTGCTTCAGTGTGCTAGTCTTTGATCAAAGTAAATGTGAAAAAGAAGCTGCATGTAGCTTTGAGTGCCGTCACGACTCACGCAACCTTGATAATCACTTGAAGAAAAGAGAGAGGGAGAATTCTGCTCCAGTGAACGATATTCTTGAAGGTATACCTAAGAGAATTAGGAGTTCTCTCCTCTATTCTGAATGCATAAGCATCGACACTAATTCACCAACACACAGGAAAAATTCTCCCATCATTTCTGAGTTCATAAGCTCAAAGAAAAATGCAGAATCCCATAGTGATTTTGCCAGTAAGAAGGGATTCCCAGAAGAAATCAGCTACGTGGTCAGACAAAGCGGTGTAATGAGCATGGCCAATGAGCAGAATAATGTTGACTGTGCATTAAGGAATTTAGTTACTATCGCCATACCATCACAAGGAAGTGTTGTGATTGCCGATTCAGGTAAAAATCTTACTTGTGTTACATGGTGGTGTGCTGTTACCCCTTTAGTTGTTTGGCTTTTAAATTGAGAGTCTGTGGTTTATATGTCGTGAAAAGTTACAATTTTAAATATGGAACCCATCTTTCTACTTATGAGTTAGTGCAATAGAGGATGCTGCTTCAAATTGGAGGTTATGTTGCGCTTAAAAGCGCAAATTTGTCAACCTGAAAATGTAGATTCAGTGTCCTGATCATATTTTAAATGAACAGAGGACTGGTGTTGCAATTGGCCAGCGACCGTATTTTATTTTATTCTAAACACCCATGTCTTCAAGAGGGGGAACATGACAAGACCTACGAAGAATGACGTTGAACTGTCACATATGTTTAACGGTCTTTTTTCCAGAATTAGTTTTCTCCTAATCATGTTTGAAAATAGCTGTTTCTTTTTCTTTTGTTTGGCAAGTGTTTTCCCCCTTAAGTTTCTCTTCTTTTATTTATTATCATTATTTTTTAAGTGGGAGGAGGGCTGTTTGAAAATTCTTTGGGTAGCATTTGAGCTTTTTCAGTATAAGCTTAGTAGGTGACAGTCATCTAGCCTACGATGAAAGGAGGAAATTTTGGACGTGTATCCATGTATTATCTTTTTCAAGTTTTAACTATCATGGTTATTGTTATTGTCGTCATCATCATCATAAGGCACCATTACTTTTGAAGTACAATCAGAGATTTGTTTTTGTTCTTTTAACCATGCTTTCTTTCAGAGAGAAGAATACCAAGAGAAAAGATATATGATGGTTGTCCATCATAATATCAAATACACTAGCTTTTGAAAGTAATATCCTCTTAATAATTCTAAGAGAAATGCTGTGGTTCATTTCGAACAATATAATTATTCTCATTCTGCTATCATAGCTCGTTTCTGTCATTTGTCATGGTTGGCAAATCTGTTCTTTTCTTATTGTACATTCCAGTTTCTTGTCAGTTGAGCACTTCAAGGAAAAAAAAGCAAATCATTTGTTATTATATATTGAAGCAGAGGCAACCATGTATAATAGGACCGAGAAGGAAGAGTTTCTTTCACCGGAAGAAGCAGATAGACTTGCCCGATCATTTACTTCATCATTTCCGAATTTCACGACAGTCATGAAAAAGTTTAACATAAGCGGTTCATATACACTAGTGAGTGATTTCTCTCTCTCTAATATATATATGTGTATGTGTGTGCGTGCGATGTATGTACATATATATATGTGTGTGTGTGTGTACTATGTGTACATATGTATGTCTCTCTCTCTCTCTCTATCATCTCTCTATGTATATGTGTGTGTATGTATATGTATACATAAATATATATTGTATGTATAACTCTGTCATAATTTGGATGCCAACTTGCATTTTTTATGAGTTGTCACAATGTTACCTGAAAATTGTTTTATTCCTCAAAGGCCATCTATTTCTAAATGCGCAAGGAATTATGCTAGCTACGCCTTGCATCTCTTCGCTGTGTTTTTATTTCTTATTGGTTATGGGCCTTGCTAAGCTACTTCACATTTCTTATATATTACATGTTCTTAGTAGAAGAAAATTGTGAGCATACAAACTTTTGTGTCATACTTTTTATAAATGCATTTTATGATTATCCACCCCCCTTCCCCCACACCCTTTTTGCAGAATATTCCGTATCAATTTGCAACTGCACACCTTCCTAAATGCAAAGTAAAGGTTGTGCTACACAATGGAAGAGGAGAAAGTTGGACTATTAATTCGGTTCCCACAATACGGGTGCAAACTTCACATACTTTCTGCGGAGGATGGTTGAGCTTTGTTCGTGATAACAACATAGGTTTGGGAGACATCTGCATCTTTGAACTTGTGGGTGAGTGTGAGATGCGGGTACAAGTTATACGGGTTATGAAGGAGACAGCTGAGGGCCATAGTGAGAATGAGATGGAAAAGGTGACGTCCAGGAGCTCTTGTCAGGTGACAAACAGAACCTCTAGACGCAAGATGAAGAGTAGAAATGATCATAAGATACACTTGCAGTGGCCAGAACGTACAGCCACTTCAAAAAACACTTCCCTTCCTTTGCCATCAAAATGTACAGAACTAGGTAAGTTTTCTGCTGGGCTGGAGTTAATCTGTTGTAACACTTTGCTTCTCCTCCATGCTAGTGAGTATTAATATTTAAGTTTTTGCTTGTGAACTCAAGCAGTTGTCTGGGAAGCCAGTACACCAGGAAGGTTCGGTTCTCATACCAAGGGGTGTGTATCAATGAAATCTGGCCCAGAAGAAAAATTAGCAGCGCAATCCTTTCTCTCCAAACTTCCACATTTTGTTAGGATTATGAAAAACTTTAATGTCAGCGGCTCATATACTCTGGTGAGTGATCTGTCGGTTTCTATTGAATCTATTAGGTATTTGGCTTTTTTGTTATGTTCTGTATAGTCTCATTTTGGCCTGAACTTTCCTTGTTTAAGAAATCGATGTCAGATGGCTCAAACATCATAAAAGTGATGTTCTAGATAGAACTAATCTTTCTGGTGAATATAAGGTTATCCTTAACTATACTGGCTTTGCATAAGGATCAGCAATTTGATTGCATGGATGTATACATGTAATGAATAAGCAGGACATGTAGAGAGGGACTGGCAGTATTTTCTCTGTGGGTTACTTTGTTTTTCTTGTTAAGGTAGCATAAGAGCACACGTCCCTTTAGTTGCTCTGCAAGGATGAACCAAGTTGTGCTGCTTGTATTTGTTTGCGGCCTATCGATTACTGAATCTGATCAGAGATTTATGTTGCTTCCTGTAGAAAATCCCATATCGTTTCTCAATGGAGCACCTTCCAAATTGCAGAACGGAGATCACACTACGTAATCTAAAAGGAAAGTGCTGGACTGTAAATTCGATCACAACCACAAAGGTACAAACGCTGCATACGTTTTGTGGTGGCTGGATGGCTTTTGTTCGTGATAACAAGATTCAGATAGGAGACATTTGCATCTTTGAGCTAGTTGGAAAGCATGAGATGCGTGTGCATGTATCTAGACCTGTTGTAAAAGAATCAACTTGTCTTAGTGAGAGAGCTTCTAGTGATACGAGTCCCTAAAAAAGCCCTGGGAGTTTGGGAGTTAATGTGAACATTTTTGTTTGCATGGAAATGTTCTTTTGTGGCCGAGCTTCTAAATTGATGTAACAACTTGAAGTTGTTTCTATAAGATTTGATCAAATGGAGAAACCCCATCTTAGTTGTCTTGCTGGTATAGATGGTTTCTGATACTTTCTTTCAAGCAAGGTTGTAGGATGCAGTACTTGTTTTTCTATGTTGTTTTGGTTATTGTGCAGTTAAACATAAAATTCTTATAATTGTGACAAATTCTGCATCCACAATCTGTTTTTCTTTCTGCGTCTGTACTCCTTTTTTTGTAACTTAGTACGAACCTTGCGGGGTCAGTTTGCTGAAAGGAAACCTATGTTTCCGCCTAACAACAACAACAACCATACCCATTATATCCCAACGACAGTAAAAGCTATCGCTAGGGACTGGGAAGGGTAAACGACAGGCAAACAATACCTCCATCCCAATGATAGAGAGATTTGAGACCCCTGGCTCTATATGTACATGCAGAAGTAGCACAATAATAGGAATATGTACTAGTGAATGTACATTCCAAGCTAGTCTAACCAACATAACAAAGTAACAACCCTTAAGTTAGCGAAGGATTCATAATTGTTGAACTAATAACTGATTCATGAGCAAGTTGTGAAATTACCATAACTAGCAAAATCTCTCACGTTGCAACAATGTTCCCTTCATGTGCCATTCCATAAGGGAGCCATTCATTATCAGCTCGGTTTTAGGGATACAGGAGAATGACAAATGAAATTTCTAAACTGATACAAAACTTCACGAACTCAAGATGAAGGTCTCTGACATGCTGCAAACAACTGCGAGCTAATAAAAGCCATCAACAAAGAAGTGAAAATTTCAAAGCCTACGACTTTGGGTAAGTGCCATCCCAAACCTCGCCCCAAATAGCTGCAACAGAGAAACCAACTTGGTTAAGACATAGTCCATTAGCATGCATAGACATGTCTTTTGGACAACTCTTTGTGATAATATTTATATAGCTGTTTAAGTACGATTTCCAACAGAGCATGTACTCGTCTGAAGTATGTTTATTTTTCATATAAACGAAATTGGGGATGCATTACTTACCAAAAAAAAGAAAACGAAAGAGGTACATTTGTAAAAGCAGATGAACTAACAAATCAGAGGTTAACCTTGTAATTGATGGCATTGTAGCCAAAATACCAGCACATGCATAGATGATCGGAATCAATGTCTTTGGTTTGCTCTTCCGAAGCCACATCAGGGATCCCAAAGCAGCAAGTGATAAACACAATACCTGAATTGGTGAAAAGAAGCAACCCAAGAAAACTTACTTTTAATGGGACCATGAACACACAACCCTAATAATAAAAAAAAAAAACTGAGTACTGAACCATAGTTTCGCAAGGGCAAAGGATCTCAATAATAACTGAACTCTAGCGTCAGCATTTAAAGGGAAGCGGGAAAAGAAAGTGAGAGAGTAAACATAACATAACGTAAGTACCAAATTTGCATTTGCTTCTATGCCTTGTGAAATGTAGTCCCAAGTAAATTCTAATCCTCTTGCCCCCACCCAAAGAGGGACCAGCCTATGCAAAAGAGAATCAGCAAAAGCCCATCCTGCAAGTGAAATAACGCTGAGAAGGAAATATGCAGAAGTACACAATGCAGGAGGCACATGTGCATTGAAATGACTGAATATCATAGATCAAAACAGGACAAGGATTTTATTCACCAAGCCCAACTGCCTGAAACTTATGATTCTGAGAAATATTCCTGTGGGTCAGCTGTGTCAACGCAAAGTAAAGCCCAGCAACATCAACGAACCCAATTAAAGCCTTCAATAATTCCTAATGGACAAAACAATATAGCTCATCAAATTCAGAATCCAATATAGCCTTTCAAGACGGATAACCAAATAACTAAATATCGAAGTAATTCTACATGTTTATTTTCCTCAAGTCTATCTATGCTTGATGATATAAAGCAAATAACATTAGAACCAACATAAAAACCAGTTCTGTGAAAACAACATTTTAAAAGCCTAACATCACATTTTTAGAAACAGATATTAAAATTTGGCAAGCATAGACTGATGAATTTTAATCATCACAATCATAAAGTGCTTTAAATACAATTCCTATTACATTGCCCTGAAAGGAGGGAGGAAATGAGTGGAGTGTGGAGGAGTTCTACCTACTAAAGTATTTGCTCCATTCAAAATATTGAAACAAGCCACAATATTCTTCAAAAGACCATGAGCTTTTCTAAGACTGCTACAGTCCAAGTTGGATGCCCAATCTTTGACTTACAGGTAAAGGAAGAGGGGGCTACAACTTGAATCAAGGAATTAAATATCAGCTTGTGTTACAAACATTGTCCATTATATTAATTTAAAGATTAGAGTCAAAGCTATGAAACAGAATTTCTAGTTACTTCTTTCCCAAGTTAAGAATATTGTAAACAATCAAGATAGAATGCAGCATCATAAGATAATCATCCGACAGCTACCAGCACAAATTTTGACGCAAATGGAACTCGAGTCTCTGAACACTATGTTTATGTTTAAAAAAGACCACATTGCTGCAGCCAATCCAAACAAAGGATCTAGCTCAACAGATAACAAAGTAGCAGATGAATGAAACATGAATGCAGCAGCTTTGCACGAATAATCATGTCATGTTCGTCAGCCCTTATGATAAATAATGCCTTCTGAATTTTAATGTCAATGAACTCAGCTAAGTTGCTGTTACGCTCTAGTTTGATACTTATACGCATCCCACTAATTTAGTGCTTAATCAGTAGAAGCTCCAATAAGAAGTTTATTGAGAGATATCTATGAACGATACGTAACATATTTGGCTTGAGAACCCATGGCCATAGCTATTACCTGATGATAACACTGATTCTAACTTGGAGAATAAAACAATCTAATCTAGGTTAACCCATAATTGAAACTTTTGAGAAGCGACAAAATATAAGACTTGAAAAGCAAGAAGCCTAATAAATCCATGCATGATAAGAAATCTCAGGTAATACACCAATTGCCACGTTACAGATCAAAGGAAAAGGCGAAAGTAAAGGATCATCATACCTGGTACGGGTCGAAACTGTCACTTTCAGATACGTTAAGAAATGTTGCAAGACAAACAAGCTGCGAAGAAAGATTTTCTTAAAAGCCATACTAAAGCAAAAATAAATCAATCCTTTAAGTACTACAACTGACCTTTATTAATGCTGTTCCAAGATAAACAATAGCAGCTTTAACAGAAGTCCCAAGGGTATCATACTCAGACCTTGATCGAGAACAAAAAGTTACTGCTAGCTAGAATGAGGAAGATAATAAACAGCAGGAAAGCAACACACAACATCCTCCACAAAGGGGAAAATGGAAAAATCTTAAACCTCTTTTCTATTTCAGATGTCAAAGACCACTTTCCATACAGAGAATCAATCACAGATATAAGGCACAAAGCCAGAAAAAAGCATGATTTGTGAACGAATGGTATACAGAGGCAAGTCCAGTAAAATTTCCAAGTATTGGAAAAACTAAAAAGAAAAAAGAAATTAAAAATAAATAAATAAAAGAAGGTTAGGCCTTCTGAAAAGTACGCATGAGGTGATGAAATCTACAAAGGGCAAGCGAGAATTCGCCAAAATTAACGGTATTTGAACTGCTCGTCCTGACAACAGAAAATATTAAACTAGGATAACGAATGCAAACAAATTATCTCCGAGAAACTTCAACAGCGACTTAAATTCAGTTAAGACTATAACAACTTCATATTAGCAATTCCAGCTTAGTTATAGAACAAGCTGGATTCTAATCAGCAAAAAATACAAGACAATTAGCATAAATTGCAGTCTGAAACAGGCGACATCATGGTATACGCACGAGTACGGTGAAAATTTAGATAAACTAACCGTCAACTGAAAACCGTTAATCAATGTACAAAAAATTGAATCACAAAAAGGAGATCCGGAAACAAGGAAGGCATGGAAATATTCATAGTAACATAGTGGACAAAATTTATGGAACAGAATTTTACAAGGGAGTAGCAGAATAGTAAACGGCGTGAGGACCGAATGTCAAAATCGCACAGTTGAAGAAGTGAAACACTGTCATTTCTTCCCCCCTTGGTCCTAATTTTTGTCACTCTGTTCGTCGATTTACCTGAGAGAAGCACAAGCAAAGATAGAAAAAGAGAGATCCCAGCGCTTTCTTTACTCTCTCAGATTTTCATTTCCTTTTTTTCTTTCTACCTCTCTCTTTTTGTTTTTCTTTTTTGAAATTTGTTTCTGCTTCTTTATCTGCGGATTGAAGTTTCAGCTTATAACCAGTGAAATTGGGCTGGTTGTGCATTCGTGTTTTGGGCTGGTCCAGATAGCTTCACGCTGTAAAATCCGCAGAACACTCCTCAGTTAAGAAAATTTTTAAGGTTAAATTGTGCCCGCTATGCATATTATTGGGCCGAAATTGCTCGGCATGGGCTGATAAAAAATTATGCCGTAATACATACTTATGCAGCTTTTTCAAATATGGGTCTTTCTACGTAAAGTAGATAAAGAAACGAAAAAACATACTTTCCATGAGAATTGATTTGCAATCCAACGATGCATTTTCCAATCATAGATTAGATTAGAACCAAAATGATGCAACGGTGATGTATATTTACAACATTTGACTATTTACGGTGTATCTACACAACAAGACCCTCGAAGTCTATTACACAAGGATCACAATATAACAGACATTATGATCTCGGTATGTAGTAAATCAAAGTTCAAATTTTTCTTTATTAAACATCGGGATAGCAATATAATAGGCACTAAGATCATGATGTATAGTAAATACTACACACGGATGATGATCTACATGGAAAACAACAATTTTTAAAATTACAAGGCGTTTTATGGCGTAAGGATATAAAAGAGAGAGATATTCCCTCATTAACGATGTTACCAGGGTAAAAAAGTGCTCATATGGCAGTGCATGTATGCATAGCCAATGAGGGTTAATAAGTGCTCATATGGCAGTGTATGTATGCATAGCCAATGAGGGTTAATACAACTGATAAAATTATTTCTTTTTGGCGTGTAAATTCGTAAGTACAAATTCATATGTCATCAATCTTGTTTGATGGATAATCTGTAAATACCATTGTAATGCCTCAATGAGGCTAGTGGTATGGTCTGATTCTGAACTGGAGAGGCCTCCCCTTAACCTAAAATTTATATTACCAAAAAAGTTTAATTTGTATACTTTCACGTATCTCATTCGTTTCAAAAGACCGTCTACCTTCTATTTTGAGGTGTCCCAAAACGTTTGTTCACATTCTATAGATGATAAAAGAAAAGACTTTAAATGGATTTAGATGACTAAAACATCTTTATTACTTGTGAGCATTTTGAAAAACTAAAGGATATTTTTAATGAAAAACTAAAAAGTACAATCATCAAATAATTTTTCTAATAATGTGTACAAGCTTGACATAAACACATAAACTGAGACAGAGACAATATTTATTTAGCATCAAAATATATAGGCACTTTAAATATTATACATCTTGAGTGACACCTTCCAAAATATTGTCAAAAAAGTTTTTGCATATAAACTCCTCATTACGTATATAATCTCAATTAAATGCAACACGTATAAAGACAAAAGTCAAAGCTACTTTCTTTCCACACCCAAGAAAGACATCACATTATTTATGGATTCAATATAAAGTCCATGATTAAGCTTTTTCTGTATATGATAATATTAGCACGGCTACATAATTAGCTCAGGAAAAAAAATGATAAATTTACTAATTAATAAATATTCGTAGTCAGATTCCACATCCATCTTTTCCCAATGAGAACTTAAAGTTCACTTACATTTTGTAATTTGTGATTCCTTTCTGATTGTTACGTATGCGCTTGTGTAAAAAATAATTATGTCATTAAGCCTTTGTTTTTACAAATGGATGCTGTAAACTTAGCCAAACCAGTCCGGCCGTCCTCCATCCCATCAAATGACAAAAGGGTACACACATTTTTGTCTTCTAAATGTCATTCTTCTTCTTTATTGTAGGGAAAAAGTAGGTGTTACATATGTTTCATTTAGGACAAGTTATTGACTAATTTATGTTAGTTAACATATACTTAATGGATGAATCCGCGTATTAAACATGTCGTTATAGGATTTTATTTATTAATCAAGTACGATAATGACATCAATTTTCCTTAAGTAATCTATTTATATTCTCGTCCATCCAATTGGGAGCAGTTTCATAAAATACCGACTGTTACGCTTGGCTTAAGGCAGAGGGATAATCCACTTATTTTCTTTTATAGAACAAGGAGAAGAATGAAATTCTACATAGGAATTACCTCCCGACAGAATGAAACAGTAAGAATACAGCAAGAAACATTGTAACCTTGTAACCCCAAAAAAAAAAAAAAAAATTGAATTTAGCTATCCTAACAGCGATAATGATACGTTCTACTATCAAACTTTCATATTGCTTCTTTTAGTAATTTGATTATTGATTCTATATAAATCTTATGGTAATGAATTTTCCCGAAAAATAAACCACATTTAAAGCTGGTTAGATTTTTAAAAATTACATTATTATCCTTGTATATTACCCCTCAATCTCATCTAAATGTTATCTCCTACACAGTAGATATGTCGATTCTGGTAATGAATTAACACAACCCAGAATTCTTCAATTCTTCCGCTGCAACTCTCCTTTTTTGGAAAAAAGAATGATTTTTTTTCTCTTTTTATGCAGATAATGTCAGAACAAAATGGAGAAACAAGTCCAGCTAAGGTGTGCCGAGCTCAGGTAAGGTATACCGATTTGAACAAAGTAATAGTTGTGCTGGAAAATAAGACAAGGGGTCAAAGTCAGTCAGCCGAGCTAAGTTGTCCTGAATATAAGAATGACTGAGCTGAAGAAAAGATGCACAAAGTAAAGCTGTGCTGAACTAAAAAAGTCAGAAGAACCGAGGTGAAGAAGAAAAGCAGCAAAGCAAATCTAAAGTAGGGATATGATGACGTTAAGGCCGAACTGTCATACTTAGCCTTTAAATATTATAACTTACAACTTTTTATGTATATAAGGCCGAACAGATATAAACATGAGAATACACTATAGATGAACAACAACCACTGTATAAGTGCTAAAATAAAGGCGTTAGAAGTAAGAAAACTCATATAAAAAAGAAACAACATTGTAAATTTAATTTTAACTTGAATGAATTCTTGAATTTTTAAATCTCGACACAAAATACGTTTACTCTCTCCTCTATTTCCTCACAAGTTGCTCTCCTTGTCAACAACTATATATACATATATATAAATACAACAAACCCTTCGATTCATATTACTTTACGGTTATATATTCTCCTTTTAAATGCACAAACAACTTTTTATCAAACAATTAATGCTTATTTTATCCAAACATATATGACAAATTTTTTTTCAACAGGAAAAATAAATTGTTTATAACCTAAAAGTCGCTTATAAGCACAAGTATCTTTTTTTAAAGCAATCCCTTTCGCCCTCTTACTCGTGATTTTCATCAGAGAAGTAGCTCTTTTACAACTTGGCTTGGTGGTTTTCTTTCTTTTCTTTTGGGGTGGCGGAGGGGAGAGGGGATGGGGTCATGGGTTGGGGGGGGGTGTGTGGAATTATTCTTATCTAATCTACTTGTAATTGTAAGAACAAGAAATGGCGTAGTTCATGGATCGCATGAGTCGAAACGGCGTTGATTCCGGTGATTCCGTGCTTTCTTTTTTGTCTTCTCTTCTGTAGTCTTGGGGGGGGGGGGGGGGGGGGGGTAAGAGGAGAAGCATTAAAATCTCCAGTTTTCAGATTTCCAAGCAACAATTGTCGGTATCTTCCCATTGGAGAATAACTATGAAGAAACTATTATTCTTCCTAGCATAATAGCTGTATTACTACGTACTTAATTCCTTACTCCTTACCCGACACTAGTACACATATACATGTATATATTATTGCTACATGCATGTATATCAGTCAAGCATTTATGGCTATGCACATGCAGGTCACTAATTTATTTGACTATATGCATTTAGCAGGTTAGTAGTCGTGGCAAATGTATGTCTTTTCCCCTGGTCTAGATAATACTAATGCTAATGCTATTAACCAAAAATTCTTATGTGGTGTTTTTCGAATAAATAACGCGTATAATGAGTATCGTCAAACTATTTGAAAATGGATAGACGTATGGGTTTCTTATATATTACTCCCTTCAGTTTGTAAACCGATGATGATCAAAATAATTGATTATAATTGAGGCCTCAGAACATTGATGGATTTATCCCGCGTGTCTATGTCACATCTTATTTTCTAAATTGGAGATTGGATAAACATATCCTATATGTTAATTACATTAGAAGAATACAAAAGACCAACAGATATATGCAACAGCAATAAATTCGATACAAAAACGTTGACACGTATATTTTCTATTAGTCTTGTAGTACGAAATACCTTCTTTGGGTTGGTTGAATAGATTTCCCTATTTTAAAGACTCGAGTTGAAAAAAATTTGATAATTCATCTAGTTTTATTTTTAACGAAGTTTCTAAATTTTCCAAAGAGAAGAGCTTCTTCGATTGCTTCAGATACTTGTCTTTCGGTATAATCAAATCACTCAAGAGTGAAATAAGACTTAAACAGATAGAGAATCAGTTTCTCGCTTCATACTTGGAGCGAGCGGGGGGCGAGTTACATACCTTCTCGCTCGTTCCTACTCCACTTGCTTTCTTTTTCATCCTACTATGTATCTTGATATTGATTCAATCTCCTTTCTCATCTAGCTCACTAATAGAATAATATCAAGTCTCTACTTGTTCATTTCTCATGTAGCTCACTCTACTTTGATTTATATTGATGAAGTCTCCTTTCTCATCTAACTCATTCTACTTCGATTTATGTTGATAAAGTAGAATAGGCTAAAACTAAAAATACTAATGAGCCACTCAGATCCAGAATTTTATTTGGCCAGCATTTAACCAAGGCCTTTGGATACAACTTTGACGACGTCAAATAAGAGGTAGGCTATTAATCTCTATTGTTTATGTTCAAAAGAAAAATTATTTATAAGTTGCCAACAGTCCATGCATGCCACGAGGGCAAAGCCATTATTCATTCTTTAAAGTGAAAATATTGCTGAAAGACAAGATAGTAACGTAGCTCTTCCATTTGGCACATGCATGTAACATTTGGCATGAAAAAGAAACATATAAAATTGAAGACGAGTCTTCTGCAATATCGTTTAATTAAAAAGTCACATTTTATTCTTGCCACGTCGACATCCAAACAAGAAGTCTATGACATTGAGGAATTTAATCGTACACGGTTGTATAAGTCCTTTGTTGTGTTTGGACAATAAATTAAGAAACAGACATACAAAAAGCAACTACGAAAATTCTGCCTAAAATTGCCATTTGTTTTGAGGAGGCTTGCAACCCAAATACCTAACAGTGATGTGTACTTATCCAAGTCCAAAAAATCAGAAAATAAGATGAGAGAAAAGACAATTTGCCGGGAGAAGAAAAGGATTCCTCGTTTAATCATTGAAAATTATATTATTGCATCATTTTTAGTCTCTTACCTTATGTCTTCTTGACTGATACAATCATATTTTATTTAGTCGTGACCAGGTAAGTTTATCATCCAAAAAGTACCAAATTAGGATTTCGTGTTAACTTGTAACCTCCGTTAGGTACTTCCTGTTGGAGAATTAAGGTTGGGCTTGGCCCATCGTTGGATATTGAAGATTGGGCCTTGGCCCGTTATGAAGTTGCAAGACTTGTGCAACGTACTATGAGCTTAATGAATCCTTAACGAATAGTTAATGTTAGGATGTGATCTCACTCAATTATGTATTGTGTGAATGTGAAATTAATGCTCAAAGTAGATGGAAATGTTGTGGATGGGTGACGTGTCACCCGTGCGGAGGAATGCCACGTTGGATATGTCCATGTGGCGGGAAAAGCTTCTGACGGACATCGATCGATGACTTCGATCGATCGATGTCACTTCGATCGATCGATGTCATCGATCGAAGTTGATCAGAGAACTTCATTCGATGGATTGATCGATCAAAGACGATCAGAGGACATCGATCGATCACTTCGATCGATCGATGTCTCTTAGATCGATCAAGTTGATCGACTGAAGTATTCAGTCAGACATCAGTCGATCACATCGATCGATCGATGTCACTTCGATCGATTGATGTGATCGATCGAAGTCTGACAGCAGGCAGATTTGGTCTGTTGAGCAGTTTTGATTCAAATGTGAATCAAAACTCTATCCTCCTCCATTCAAGATAAGATCATCTGTTGTGATCTAACGGTGATGAGTAAAGCAGCTTTAATCTAACGGCCGAGATTTAAACTGTCTTAACCGCTTAACCGAATATGGTTTACATCCAACGTTCCAGGTTTAAACCTGTTAATCTATCTTCGATCCAAAGGCTGAGATTAAACCTTCCTAATCTAGATAGGAGGTTTTAATCCAACGGCCTAAATCAAACTTTGGTTTTGATCCAACGATCACGGTTCCTTGTTCTCCAACCGACTCCCCTATATAAAGAGGGCAAAGGGTGCTCATTTGTGACACACCAAGCTCTAAGCATTTCATAAGCATTCTGCATTCATAGCACGTGAGTCTTGCATATTGTCCGGGAGAAGTCAGGACACTCTAAGCGTTCGAAGGAGTTCAAGTTCAGCAGTGCCGCTCAACTGAACAGGTACCCGTTGTATCCTGGGAGACGATTGCTCGTACCGGTTGGGCACAGTATACCGGAGCAATACGTCTTAAGGACAGAGTCCTTGACTTACCCCGGGTTTGATTTATTTTGTTGTTTCATATGCACACAGTGTACGACTGCGTCTTGGTACAGGATTGATTGTGCCAACAATCTTAAGACGTACTCAATTCAATTAATTTCTGTACCGTTTTTTAATTTGCGCAAAAGCAGTTTCGTACTGATTTGCAGTCTACTTCTACTCCTTTCTTAAATATGATTCTGTTCTGATCTATTCGTTTTGATCAACTGAACAGTAATCTGATGGAGAACGCAAGCTCAGGCTCCGTTCATGGCGCAGACATTCAGAGTTCTGCTCCAATGGCACCAACTGCTGGGGTGCCAAGACATGCTCCTCCTGCGCAGGGTCCTGTAGTGGCCCAAGTGGAGAAACCGGAGAAGTTCAGTGGGAGCTTCTTCAAGCGCTGGCAGCAGAAGATGCTGTTCTTCTTAACTGCTGTGGGATTGGCAAATTTCCTGACTGAGGACCCGCCTATGGTGGATCCGTTGGAGGACCAAGCCCAGGATATGCAAAACCAACGTTTTGTTGAAGGTTGGAACTTCAAAAATTATGTTTGTTTGAGTCATATTCTGAGTTGTTTGGACAACTCCTTGTATGGTTTGTACTGTACGTACAAGACCGCAAAGTCTTTGTGGCAGGCTTTGGAAAAGAAATACCGTACGGAGGATGCCGGCACTAAGAAATTTATTGTCGGCGAATTCCTGGATTTCAAAATGTCTAATTCTCGCACTGTTGTTTCTCAAGTTGAGGAACTTCAGACGTTGGTTGCCGAGATGGAAGAGGAGGGCATGTTGCTCAGTGAATCTTTCGTCGTGGCAGCAGTGATTGAGAAGCTACCTCTTTCGTGGAGGGAATTCAGAAGCTATCTCAAACACAAGAGAAAGGGGATGACATTGGAAGATCTAATTGTTCGACTCCGCATTGAGGAGGACAATCGTAGATCTGAAAAAGCGCCACAATCTAGCTCTGGTCAGGCTAAGGCCCATGTTGCAGAGGCCAAGAAAAAGAAGAGCCAACTCGGGGTGAGGGGTTTGTGGTTCCAGGACAAGAGTCTAAGGTGTGTAGACTCGTTAAGTCCTTGTACGGACTTAAACAAGCGCCTAAGCAGTGGCACTTGAAATTTGATCAAGCTATGTTAGCTAATGGTTTCAGGATCAATGAGTGTGACAAGTGTGTCTACATTAAGAGCACACAGAATGCATATGTGATAGTGTGTCTCTATGTAGACGACATGCTAATCATGGGAAGTACTCGGGACATAATCTTAAACACAAAGAAGATGTTGACGAGAAACTTCGATATGAAGGATATGGGAGTTGCCAATGTTATTCTAAGAATAAAGATTTCTAGGATGACTGAGGGACTCGTGTTGTCACAAACACACTATATTGAGTCTGTCCTAAAACGGTTCAATATGGATGATGTGAAACCGGTAAAGACCCCGCTCGACTTAAGTGTACACTTAAGGAAGAATCGAGGCGAACCGGTAGCCCAGTTGAAATACTCTCAGGTAATCGAGAGTCTGATGTACATAACGAATTGTACAAGACCAGACTTAACTTGTTCAGTAAACAAGTTGAGCAGATTTACGAGTAATCCAAGTGATGATCATTGGAAAGCTCTTAACAGAGTAATGAGGTATTTAAAATACACAATGTATCATGGATTACATTACACGAGATATCCAGCAGTATTGGAAGGATACTGCGATGCAAATTGGATATCAGATAGTAAGGACTCGAAGTCCACCAGTGGGTATGTGTTCACTATTGGTGGTGCTGCTGTGTCGTGGAAATCCACGAAACAAACCTGCATAGCTAGGTCCACTATGGAAGCTGAGTTCATAGCGTTGGACAAAGCTGGGGAAGAGGCTGAGTGGCTTCGGAATTTTCTGGAAGATATTCCGTGTTGGCCTAAGCCGATCGCTCCTATTAGCATACACTGTGATAGTCAGTCAGCTATAGGACGTGCTCAAAGCAGCATCTATAATGGTAAGTCACGACACATACGTCGGAGACATAACACCATTAAACAGTTGATCTCTAATGGCGTGATTTCCATAGATTATATAAAATCAATGGAGAATCTTGCGGATCTGCTTACAAAAGGCTTGCCTAGAGATCAGATGTCAAGATTGACAAACGGAATGGGACTTAAGCCCATAATGTATGAATCTTTGTAATGGTAACCCAACCTTGTTGACTGGAGATCCCAGAATCTTGGTTCAATGGGACAACTAAGTTATGAAGGTTCAGTTAGCACTTACTCATTCCGTCTTATAAAAGTGCTGTCTGCAGAGAATGTAGGGTAAGCTAAGGCTTTTAATGATGTCCTATATCTTGATACGTCAAGTGGAGTATGGCAGAATACTCTTGATAGGAATCACCTATGTAAGTGTGAAGTGGGGCCGCTTCTATGAGAAAGTCTGGGTGGCAAGATTTTTCTAAAACACTTTCTGAAACCAGGTTGTTCATGGCCAAAACGAACACAACCATGAGAACCAATAGGGTGTTAAAGGAAATATTGTGTGAGTATCATTGTCTTGGTTCACAACAAAGGCTGACTAGTTCAAGACATCAAGTCACTACTTAGCCGAGTGGATCCGATGATACATCACTAAGAAAGGTTCAAAGCCAGAAGCTATCTCTTCTGATGCAATATTTTCTTGTCTGACTTCTCCTCAGAGTCTGCATATGCGTCTGCATTAATTTCAATTCATGTGGGGGATTGTTGGAGAATTAAGGTTGGGCTTGGCCCATCGTTGGATATTGAAGATTGGGCCTTGGCCCGTTATGAAGTTGCAAGACTTGTGCAACGTACTATGAGCTTAATGAATCCTTAACGAATAGTTAATGTTAGGATGTGATCTCACTCAATTATGTATTGTGTGAATGTGAAATTAATGCTCAAAGTAGATGAAAATGTTGTGGATGGGTGACGTGTCACCCGTGCGGAGGAATGCCACGTTGGATATGTCCATGTGGCGGGAAAAGCTTCTGACGGACATCGATCGATGACTTCGATCGATCGATGTCACTTCGATCGATCGATGTCATCGATCGAAGTTGATCAGAGAACTTCATTCGATGGATTGATCGATCAAAGACGATCAGAGGACATCGATCGATCACTTCGATCGATCGATGTCTCTTAGATCGATCAAGTTGATCGACTGAAGTATTCAGTCAGACATCAGTCGATCACATCGATCGATCGATGTCACTTCGATCGATCGATGTGATCGATCGAAGTCTGACAGCAGGCAGATTTGGTCTGTTGAGTAGTTTTGATTCAAATGTGAATCAAAACTCTATCCTCCTCCATTCAAGATAAGATCATCTGTTGTGATCTAACGGTGATGAGTAAAGCAGCTTTAATCTAACGGCCGAGATTTAAACTGTCTTAACCGCTTAACTGAATATGGTTTCCATCCAACGTTCCAGGTTTAAACCTGTTAATCTATCTTCGATCCAAAGGCTGAGATTAAACCTTCCTAATCTAGATAGGAGGTTTTAATCCAACGGCCTAAATCAAACTTCGGTTTTGATCCAACGGTCATAGTTCCTTGTTCTCCAACCGACTCCCCTATATAAAGAGGGCAAAGGGTGCTCATTTGTGACACACCAAGCTCTAAGCATTTCATAAGCATTCTGCATTCATAGCACGTGAGTCTTGCATATTGTCCGGGAGAAGTCAGGACACTCTAAGCGTTCGAATGAGTTCAAGTTTAGCAGTGCCGCTCAACTGAACAGGTACCCGTTGTATCCTGGGAGACGATTGCTCGTACCGGTTGGGCACAGTATACCGGAGCAATACGTCTTAAGGACAGAGTCCTTGACTCGCCCCGGGTTTGATTTATTTTGTTGTTTCATATGCGCACAGTGTACGACTGCGTCTTGGTACAGGATTGATTGTGCCAACACTTCCCATCTCAATACAAGAGATGACATTTGTGGTTGTTATTGTACGTATAGCTATTTGACATTTATAGATGTCTTTAATACGTTGGTAACAACAATTTTTATTATGGGTCATCGAAAAATAACTTCTGTGTGTTTCTAACATATAGATATGGTTGCGTACATCTGAACCTCATATACCCCGCCACCTAAAGGAATAGGATAACGCTGTTGTTGTTGCGGTAAGATCATACGAAAAACTTTTCTTTTTGTAATAGTTGTACTATACAAAATTTATCTCGCCCTGTGGTATTTATTTATGTCATCTAGACTATATAACGTTCTCTTCTATAAAGAAGGATAATCAATTTGTCTTTTCTACTCTCAAACATTCTTCCTACTCCATCATGTACATGTATTGACTGATACTGGATGCTACATGTATATGATTGGGTATAGATTGATACTGCAGTGTCATCTCTGCTCAGCAGAACAAGAGACACTGCAACATTTACTCTTTTTCTGCTCGGCTACCAGACAGGTCAGGCTAATCATCTCGGTATGACTAGCTCTGCCAAAGAGAATTACTTCAATCAACAGACTTCTGTCCTGGAGTTCGCGCAAACTTAAAAAGAAAGCTCTAAGAGCCAAGGCGGCAAAAATTGTTTGGCTGCCACGGTGTATCGCATCTGGCAAGCTCGGAACAGATACAATTTTGAAGGAACATCATTTGTATCTAGGGATGTAACACAGAATCTGCATTCACGTGTATAGAGTAACGTATATGATTTACCCACACATTTTAGACATATGCGCTGCTCCTATTGGTTAAAAATTGCTTACATTGCTGAACATTACATGTACGTCAGCATGTTGACCTGCAAACAGGTCTTTGTATGGATTGCATCCCCTTCGTGCTTTGATCTCTTTGGTTAATATATTAGTATTTTAACCCAAAAAACATATCGTAGTTTGTTAGTTTCTATTTGATCATAATTTATATGACGCATGCAAATTCGTATAGCGTATAGTTTTCTTTTATATAGAAAAAGTCATTAACAAACCAAATGCACATAGGAAAAATGACTACAATTACAAATCTCATGGTGCAACCAACGTGAAATGGGTTGGTAACAACAAGAGAGAGACAATTGAAGCCAAGGATATGAAAACAAAGGCAAAGCGGCAGTAAAGCAACATGGTTATTTTTAAATGGAGTGAGGTTGAAGTGGTAGAACAAGACAAACACAAAGAATAAAGGGAATTGGGAAGAAACACTTAGTATTGCAGAAATTGCTAAACAAAAGAGGAGATGAAAAGAGATAAAGCTTTTCTTGTGAAGATGTTGACCAAGTTATGTATGCTTAAAATAAATTGAATTGAGATCACTCTGACATTCCACCATCCAACACACGATCGCCAGCTAAAGGCAAGACGTATTTATTATAATGGTTAGGAGTAGAATGAGGCTAAATAATTTCACTTCCCGGAGAATCTAGAGCGGATCAGGTGCTGACCGTGGCTATTGGGAAACTATTAACAAATGATTCATGTATTCTTCTCATCTTGTTCTCATGTTTCTCTCTCTACTGAGCACTCATACGCGTGTGTATATGCTAAAACAAAGTATTTAATTATTAAACTATTAACAAGTTTTAATATTTAAGCATGGTTTTTTACTGGCACACAATTTATGGTAAATAAAAATATACACATGATTTTATATGAAGATATGATATCAACATCTAATAATAAGATGTGGTACAGTGGTTATCCCGTCTCATCTTTTAATAAGAAGGTCAAGAGTTCGATGCTATCGATATAAATGGATAAGTATTTTATACCCAGGTACAAAAACGTTCAAATTAGGACCTCTGCGCACCGTGTCGGAGAGGATACCCTTAAGTAAATAAAAGTATCAACACCTAATGTCTTTTGGTGATTATAGTTCATGGTATCACAGCCAGTTTTATTCATTTAAGTTCACACCATTATGCTCGACACATAGTAGCCATATAGTATCAGTCAGGGGCGGAGGGAAGGGGGGGCCTGGGGGGCACGTGCCCCCCAACGTCGACGAAGAGAATCCTATAGATAGGTAAGTGCAGTTGTATTTTCGGCCATTCAGTTCAAAGTGTGCCCCCTGTTTGACAGAAAACTAACTCTCTGTTACGTGGTCACATAATGTTTAGCATTTGGCAATTTTATGCTAAGTGGCTAAATTGTGTCTAAAACTTACCAAAATACGGATATCCAAAATGCTACATCGGGTTTGATTGATAAGATAGACTTTTTTGAGTTTGTATTTGTTAGAAAGTTTATGTTGAAAATTTTAAGAATGACAAGTACATTTTCTAAGATTCTACAAGTGAGATCAAAACATAGGATGTGCTCTTAATATGATCAACGGGTAAAAAAGAGCTTACAAGAATATAGAGAGGTTGATTAGGATAATTTGTTGAAAAAAGTCTTTGAGTTTTGTGAAATACATGAAATTGATATGTCTAATATGGAGGATGTTGTCATTGACTGGTTTAAAAAAAGCGTAAAGATGGTGAACGATGACATACTTTCATCATTTTTGTGTGAAAATCTTCATAAAGGTAATTCATTTATCTTTATTGTGTTGATACATATGACATCGATGATTAATTTGTCTATATCGCAATTAATTTTTATTCATATAAATTCTTAGGTGCTTGAAATTATTGCTATAGAAATGGATGAACACTTCACAGAGGCAAACACGAATTTACTTAGATGTGTAATGTGTCTTGATCCTTCACAATTCTTTTGGGAAATTTGTTCATGGTCAATTATTGCATCTTGCTGAGTTATATCCAGATGACTTTACTTCCTTGGAACAAATGGAGCTTGACCATCAACTTGACAATTACATTGTCGATATGAAATCAAATGAAGTATTCTATAGTATAAATAATTTTGGAGATCTTGCAAAGAAGATGGTGGAGAAAATTATCACAATTACTTTCTTTTAGTATATCGACTTATCGAGTTAGTATTGACCTTATCCATTGCAATGGCTAGTGTTGAAAGAACTTTTTCTGCAATGAATATCGTCAAGACTGATCTACGCAACCGGTTGGGAGATGACATACTATTGGATTGTTTATTATGTTACTTTGAGCAGAAATTTTTAGCACCATTGAATATGAAGATATTATGCAACGATTTAAATCAATGTCATCTCAAAGAACCTTTTTGCATCTCTTGGCAACTCCTTCTCGTCCTACAATAGTCAAATAAAAGGTATGTATTGATGTATATAACTATATTCATTTAGTGATCCGCATATTGTTTGTTGTGTATTGTTTATTTTTTTTTGTACATTGGTTGGTAGATGTGTTTTCTTTCACGTATTTTATGTTATAATACAAAAATATGTCTAAAAGATTTTGTCAGTTTTCCCGGTCCGAAACAGTAACCGGTGGTATTCCTGTGGCGAAGCCTGTCTTGCCCCCCCAAGAAGGGACTCCTGGCTCCGCCACTGGTATCAGTCTCTTTTCTCTGAGTATAAATGTCCGTACCCAACCTGAAGTTAGTCATTCAAAGTGTTTTAGACATGTTGGTATCGACTTACATTGGCACGTAGAAATAAATGTCGAGAAGTGTCTACGTTAGTTGATCAAAAAAATAGATTAATTTACATGAAAAGGTAATATCATCGGTTAATGTCTTAAAATTTTGATTGAATATGATGTAAGCCTATGATCAATTTCAATACGATCAAGGGTCTATTTTTTAATTCAACGAGTAATGATCATAGAAGTCGAAAAAAACCTAATAAATTTTGATATTCTCATTCTTATCCAAGGTTCCAAGCTGTATACATACGTGCAATCTTTCTTTTTGTAAAGAAGAATCCTTTGACCACTTCTAAATTTTATGAACTTTAAATTGCATGCAGACGAACATATTTAAAAAAATCTATGGTGGAATTGTACGTTGCAATATAAATGACAATATTGAGGAAGGAGGGTAAGACCTATTGTTGGCAAAAGGTTGAACCCCAACCCAAAGGGCCTCTACTGTCCTAGTCCCAAAGAGCTGCGTGGAGGATGTAAATCAGGAGTCTAGCGACCTTCTAGATTGGATAAGATCTTACACAGCTATCTACACAAGGTCCTCCCTCACAAACCAGGCTTTTGGCCTGACAGAATAGGAACACCAAGAGGGTAAGACCTATAGTATAGAGAAAGAAGGTGAAAGGCAGGAAGTCACGTGAGGGAGCAAAGTTGACGCCGGGAAAAGTGGTAATCGTATTCTGAAAAGTTGTAGATTTCCACAAGCCCTCGGGAGGGGGAGGGGCTGGAGATTGGAATTTGATCGTGTAGACAGGGTGGATTCTAGGGGTACGATCCGGGAATATTTGGACACGGAGAGGGAATATTGGTGTTTAAACAAGTTGATATTTACCAAGTGACAAATACTATCTGTCCAAATCGGTTGTGTGTTTTTAGCATTGGAATTCTCTTACAACTACTCCCACCTTCCTAATTTCCTCCGCATGCACTATCTCCCACCAATTTGCCTTCTACTACCCTTCTTCATCTCTTCATTTCTTGTTTTACCCATCTTCTCTACCACACATTTAATTTCCATATAGTTATGATTCGTATTTGATTCAAGTTTATTCGTTAGTTTTACTTAAATGAGTCAAATTCTAACATCTATTTGGGTTCATTTAGTTAAACGAGCTAAACTGTTCGTGTAAACAGTTATAGTGTTATCGAGGCGAACTCGAACCAATTTTAAAGCTCGTTTAGCTAAACAAACCGAGCCAAACAGTTTGTTTAGCTAAACGAATCCAAATTCGAAAACTATTATTCGACTTGATTCGGTTCGTTAACACCTCTAACAACAACAAAATTACCCCGTTGACTTAGAGGCTCCCGCCTATAACAGGGTATAGGGGGTCGAATATAAACAACCATATATATCTATGAGTTAGAAACACACAGAGTTTGTTTTTCAATAACCCATAAAAAAATTACTTCACAATATAAGAAGCGCAATCTATTTAGTGAATCATTTTTGTTTTATTCTATCATATTCTAAAGTTAAGAGAGATATTTGCTTAGAGAGTAGTAACATGCACGTTAAATGCAATAGAGAAAATGATTCTATTTTCTCAAGAAGAAAAAAATAAAAAGGTGTAATGAAATTGACGGTATCTGTAATTATCGAAATTAGAGACATGGTTGAAACATAAGAGTGCCATCTTGTGCCTTTATCAAATTTTAATTCTATTGACAAAAGTAAAATGAGCAGCATTTATAGGAGACTACCAATTATAAGCGTAGACGCTCAAAGACTATCTTCCATTTCCTGGCTCATTGATAAACTCGACATAACAAGCCAAACATGTAAAAAGAACATCTAAAACATAAAAAACCTCATGCTGACTTGATCTCAATTTATCCATGAATTTATGTATGGAAAGGCCAATAGAAAAGAAGAAACTAAGAAACAACAACAATATTACCCCCATTGCCTTAGAGGCTCCCGCCTATGGCGGGGTATGAGAGGTCAGATGTACGCAACCATACCCATGTGTCAGAAATACACAGAGTTTGTTTATCGATGACCCATAATGAAAATTGTGTCAAACTGTATCGATCAACTGCTACTTCACAATATAAGAAGCACAACCAATTTAGTGAATCATTTTGTTTTATTATATTTCATATTCCAAAGTCAATTAAGAGTGTATCCTTGACTCGAGTTATAACATCTTCTTCACATAAATTCCATCTAAAACCATATTGTTCTAACTCAACCAAACCTAACTTGTAACCTCCAAAGGAAAATGCATGCCTCTCTATCAATCAAAATTACTCATCATCTCCTTGATTGTTAATCACTATTTTTACTTTCTATTTTGAATGTAGAAGGTAATTAACTATCAGTTATAGTTTAAATGATTACGCGTTGCGATTTTAAAAACGATAAATCACGTCTTTATCAATGTCAAAAACAAGGAGAATGAGTATAAAATAGTGAAAGGATCTTATAATGGAAAAACAAAAAGTTGACAAAATCGACATGTATCACAATCCATCAATAGAGACATAAAGGGTGTCTGAAAAACAATCTCCTTACTCTAATAACATCCATTTGGACTGCCCTCTTGACTTCCCACAATTCTTTTACACCACTACCCCCTTCTTCTCCCCCATTATATTAGTGCACATCATTCTTCATCCTCCATCACAAAGATACCCCTAAAATCTTTTTCTATAGTCCACCCTTTTTATCACTCTCTAAGCAAACATGTTACATTATACCTCTGCAGCCTCTATATAATACTCCATTCATAGTATATTTTTCTTTAACCATATTTTTCACTCTCTACTTATTTCCATATTTCATTAACTTTGATTCATTATATTTTCCTTGATCTACCAATCATGTTCTTGAGCTTGAAGGCCGATCAGATGAGGAAAGATACATCATCTACTTTGCCCGATCTTTCTTTACATATCCGTCCACCATTTTCTTTTCCACAAGCTGGTTATGAATTCAAAGAAACACTGCATGAAGGATCAAATATAAAATCTTATTCAAGTGACCGTAGCTCTACTAACGATTCCGCAAGCTGCGGAAGCGATATAAGCCATGAAAATGGAATATTTGATCAAGAAACAATGACTTGGAGTCATGGAGCTGTTGTAGCTGATCCCACATTGGGTATAGGGCTTGATATAAGCAAGATGGGACGCGTAAATCCTCAGGCGATGTTGCCACCAAGAAATAATTATCAATCTTTCCACCATTATCATCCTCGTGTATATGGACAACAGTTTAAGAGAAGTTCAAGAATGATAAGTGGAGTCAGAAGGAGTGTTAGGGCTCCTCGTATGAGATGGACTTCAACTCTTCATGCTCATTTTGTTCATGCTGTTCAACTCCTTGGTGGCCACGAAAGTACGCAATATTCTCTTTCCTACATTTTTCCTAGAAATATTTTCTCAATATCTTAGTTTTTGAATTGGAAAATGTTACAGGAGCAACACCAAAATCTCTGCTGGAATTGATGAACGTCAAAGATCTAACACTAGCCCATGTGAAGAGTCACTTACAGGTGGGGCCAGTTTTGGTAATAATATGATAGCAAATTTCATGGAAAACTATGAAAAATATGGTGGAAGATTAGGTTCTAAAAGTTAGTGCTCAAGGGCATCCTTTGAGGGACTTTTTGTCACCATTTTTGTTGTGGTGTTCATGCAGATGTACAGAACATTGAAGTGCACTGACAAAGGCATTGGTCCATTAATAGGTATTTGCATTTCTTCTTCATTTTTGCCCTTACTTTTCTTTAACACCACAGGATGTTAACCATTCAATACCTTAATGGATTCCAACTCAAACAAAATCTCACCACTTGTATAAGATGTCACTACCTATCATATATTTATACATGTGCAATAATAAGTCTTTTTCTCCACCCTATCCCCCCCAACCCGGTTAAGATAGTCTAGCATCTGAACGAATTTGTCTTGCAGATGATGAAGAGCAAACACATTTGACTATGAGTGAAAGGGCTGGAAGCATTGAAGCTGAAGCTAGACTATCTGATGAGAAAGAAGAAACCAACTTTCTACATTCCGTTACGCTATCACCACCATTATTGTCACAATTACCAAACGGCCTTCAAATTGCTCAAAGGTGAGAGCCTCTGCAGATTATGTCTTCACTTTTTTGTTTCCCTTTTAGCAGACTAGGCTCAAGAATTATTATTAAACTATTCGGTTGCACTAAAATGAGATCATCTATATGATTATGCTAAAGAATTTATCATCTTCATACATCCATCATCATTGCGTTATGCTGACTTCTTTCTTTGATGCCCACAAGCAGATCTTTCCATTCGTCTCCCACAACTTCTTGGAGGAACACAGATCCAGAAAGTTCAGTTATCAATCATCGTCTAGGTTCAAATAACTACGAGGTATACATGCAATAACTTCAATAGGTCATCGAAAACAATCTATGTGTGTTTCCAACACATGAGTATGGTTGCGTACATCTGACCTCTCATACCCCACCATAGATGGTAGCCTCTGAGCCAATAGAGTAATATTGTTGTTATTGTTGTATGCGGACGCGCATATGTTTATGCATACATATACACTCACAACACTATAACTAAGGCCTCAGTTTGAGTATTTTGTGTAATGAGCGATGATACCAACAATCGAAACATTCTTATTATTTGTTGTAGGATGAAGCATTTACGTCAATCCAACACATGTCCGAAAGCAAAGAGAAGCAAGAAGCTGCCAAGAGGTCGTTGGCATCGTCTGATGTTTTACTCGATCTTAACATTACTTTGGGCAGACCAAGCTGGCAAGTGTGACGTGTCCATTCTCAAGGTTAAACGTCATTACCGAAGATTCAAGAAAGATGACATTGATTTCTTTTGTAGGAAGGAGAATTAGCATTTCTATTAGAGACTAATTTATATAAGTAGGATTATTACCAGGGTATGTTTTTTACTTTGGAAAATTTGATGGATGAGAAAACAAAGGTTTCCTTCCTCTTTAGTGATTAGAGTTTTAGGCAGGCATTTTTTTTTCTCGTTTCCTTTTACAAATTATGCATATTTCACATGTTTCATATTTAATTTCGACTCACATGTGAAAGTCCTTACAAAAAAGTTTAGACGTAAAATGTTTACTAGCTTTTGTCATCATTTTTCTTTCTAATAGAAAATTTATAACAAGAAACAGGAAACCAATCACGTTTTAATGATACAAGGGTTTTTTATCCATGGGTGTTAAACTCGGACTAGTCATTGACCCTGTGGAAAGGCTGGGTCAATGGATCGCTGGTTCAACTCTTCCATAGAGTCTGAGAATAGGTCTGATCGTTTCGCGATCTGATGTACAAAGACTTACATTACATTTTTTTGTGAAATATACTGTTTTTGCGGTTTGAATTTGTGACTTCATTTAACCAATTGATATATAATCTTGCAATTCAAATAAACGAATCATGCCACATATACAAATTTAGGGGGAAAAAATAGAGTAAACATAGCTTGCCCGGTTGCTTCTACTACATGGATAAGAAAACAAGACATGTAATGGGTTAATAGATCTTTCCGTACGTGGTGAGAGATGTAGTCGATTAGGAGAACGGTGATGATGAGGTTCGAAGCCCATGGTCACTCTTTCGGAAATTATGGGCTTTCTGGGTCGTGGTTCGAATCGTTCCTAATGCTCCTTTGTTTTTCTGGGTCGGGCTTTCCAATGCTGGGGGACTGGGGAGAATATCATACGAAAATACTGCAAAAATGGAATCACCCTATCTAAATTGGGGTTTTAACCACTGAAAAAAGAGAGAGAAGGAATGGGAAGTCATATTAAATGATGCGCCATATAGATGATCTATTATCATTCTGAAGCTTGAATGTGTAAATGTAAATACATTAAGGTGGTATTTGGTTGGCACTTAGGAATCGGAATTAGAATCGGAATGGGTATGATAGGGAATGAGTTTGGAGGATATGAGTTTGAGGTTAAAAGTGATAGATGTATGGTATTAAAGTGGGAATGAGAATAGTGACCGGTTGGAATAGTGGTCGCCGGCGGCGGCGGACATGCGGCGGACGGCGGACCGGCGGTGGACGGCGGCCGGCGGCGGTGGACGGCGGCGTTGACCCGGTTGGAATAGTGGTCGCCGGCGGCGGCGGACATGCGGCGGACGGCGGACCGGCGGTGGACGGCGGCCGGCGGCGGTGGACGGCGGCGTTGACCCGGTTGGAATAGTGGTCGCCGGCGGCGGCGGACATGCGGCGGACGGCGGACCGGCGGTGGACGGCGGCCGGCGGCGGTGGACGGCGGCGTTGATCGGCGTTGACCGGCGTCTCTCTATTTCCCCATTCCCACATTTTGATAGATAAGGGGCCTAGTATATCAAAAAACGATATCCATTACCAAATAGTTGGATATCAAAATGAAATACATTCCCTCATTTACCCAAAACAAACAGCCGGAATGAGTTTTGATTCCTCCAAACCAATTCCCTCATTTCTATTTCCCTAAACCAAACGCCACCTAAAATGGATTTAGGAGTTGTGGGGGGGGGGGGGGGGATTGGAGGGGAATGCGAAATGGATAGGAGAAAAGGTAGCGGTTAACTCTTGTATTAAATATCTTCTTGTAATAAATTTCGAGTATTTTCTTTGAAGAAACACTCGAAAAGTTAAGAGAAAATATCTGTTCCTCCTCTCTCAAATCGACAGTTTGTATTTTTTTAAAAGATATCACAACCATTGTCTTCTTTCTATAATAAATATTATGTTTAGTTCTATGAGTATCACTATCAACAACCAATAAAAACAATAAATTAATTACAGTCGGATAATATATGAAAAGAGAAAACTAAAAATTAAAAGTAATTTCAATAATCAGACACAGCATTAAATGATATCTAGTTAACAACTTATATTTTTCAAATCTTCTACTATCATTATGGAAGGGCAGGAGAATCTACCTAAAAACCTCTTACGATGGGAACCCCACAAATTATTTGTGAAAATCAAAAGACTGATCCCACTTGCACATCTCAATATACTTATTCATATGGACGGGTTGGGATCCCTTAACCCTACTTTTCCATTTTCTTTGTGACCACGCGACACGTGTCAGCAAAGGGGATGGTAAGGCTAGATGCGGATGACCCTCATCTAACCTCACTATTCCCCTTTGCTGCCACGTGTCGCGCGGTCACGTGTCACCGCACATTATTTGTGAGTGTATCCTATCCCCTTGTGGACAGCCCCATCCACGTGAATTGTGATTCTTTTGACACCTCACCCCATCTTAGCACTTGCTCGTGGCAAGGGTTTCTTCCACTCTAATCAAAACCAGGCTTTTAGCTGTAAGCTTCTTAAATTTAACTCATTCAATAAAATTGTTATACATATACATATATATACATACATGTACATATGTATACATACATGTACATATGTATACATACATGTACATATGTATATATACATATATATATATATATATACAATATATATATATATATATATATATATATATATATATAACCTAAGAACTCTAAATGGGTCAGAAGATGTGATTCCATAAAAGATTCTTTGTCAAAATTTACTAATCATTGAAGAAATTAATTAAGTGACCGATTGAATAATCTTAGACAGGTTTTTAAGTACAAACCTCTATGGAACACAATTAATCTTCATATACTAAACGACGTTTTCTAAATAGACTACATATTTTTAGCCTACCCTACCTAGGTCCACGCTAGTGACCTGTGACCATACTTGTAAAGCAGATTAAGGTTTGCATAAGTGATTAAATGTGTTTAAGATATGAAGCAGCTGATATTGCCATCAAACCTTGTGAGTAATTGGAGATAATTGCATAACAAAATGGGATCAAATCAAACACCTCGTATCCAAACAAACAAACAAAACCAACAGAAAAAGAAAAAACAAAAGACTCAAAAGGAATAAAAGCAAGAACGGCTAAACATTGGGCACGGCATAGCTCAATTGTTTTTCAGGTTGAGAATTGTTTCAAGAGTTCAAGGGTTCGATTCCAGAGAAACTCAGTGTGTGTGTTTCACTGTTGCTAGGCCAAAAGCCTGGTTAGCGGGAGAACACCTTGTGTGGTCACTGTGTAAGTCTTCATCCAACTTAATAGGCTGCTTGGCCTGATTTGCGGTAGAACACCTTGTGTAGTCACTGCATAAGTCATCATCCAACTTAGGAGGCCGCGAGACCCTTCCACAATACTCCTTGAGATTGAGGCGGTTGGGCCTCTAGAGCCAGAGAATTACTTTTGTTCCAAGAACGGGTAAACATCCAGCCAACACTATTGTATTAACTCGCTCATCTCGTTGTCATGTTACATTTTTGGAATTACACAAATCATAAATGGTGTTTATATCGGCAGCCCTTCAATGACCAACATCTAGTTTTCACATATAATTATTAGACGATGATATAGACATAAAGACAATATACAGCATAATTATGATTATAAATTGACTAATAAAATTCGAATAATTGGGATGACATTTATAGCATGATTATTGCGATCACATGCAGTTGGAGTAATGAGTAATTAATTTTAAATAAAAGAAAAAGAATCCAATGCCACCCATACGATCGCTCTCATCTATGAATATCTAGCCGTCCGTTGCTTCTCCCAACTCATTTTGAAAATCTTGTCAATTATATCCATACATATATCCACCGCTATGCATACGGCAATGGTGGTCCTTTAGTTTATGCCCTTCGCCTGTTGTCACTGTTTGTTATTATCTAATACTTCCTCCTCCGTTTTAAAAATATTGTCACGATTTCTTAAATCAATCGTGTTTAAATCAAACTGTGACAATAATTTTAAGACGTAAGATTAATACGTAAGCAGACTTGTTTGTATAGGTAAACCTAATGATTGTTACTACTATTATTCCTTGTGGGAATCTGGCATTATTTATTTATTAAGACACACAAAAGTACTAGAATAATTCCCCTTTTAACTATCCATTGTCGTTTACATAGATTCAAAGCGAGACCACTTTAAAACAAATATGACTTATGTATTATCTTAGACTTAAATCGAATTAATATCCTCTTGATCAAATGCCATGAAATGAGGTGGAAATTATGATCGAGAGAGTAATAAACCTTTTAAAATAATGAACATAAACCTAGAGTTGCAAGAGAGTCTGCTACAGGGTGGCTTTGGCATCAATTTTTACGTGCTAGTTAGAAACTTTGTTGTATGTAGTTGTAGATTTTTAGTTGTAAAAAAGTCAAATTTTTGGTTTTGGAGGTTTGTATTGTCTCAGTCTCATTGAGTTACGTGGATGCTGTAAATAAGAAATTCAGCGGCTTAGTAAGACTTGGCCAACAATCTCATACAAGATGTCTACTGTAAACTAGGCCAACAACATTTTATTCCAATTAGATCGGAAACAATAGCTTAAGTCATTACCAGTCTAAATAGCAGTAATGTCACCCATGCTGTGTTTGTCTTGATTCAAACCTGTAACCTTTTAGTTATATTGTTTCATTTTGAGTATCAACTGAATTATATCTTGAAGAAATACATGTAGATTTCTTGACGTGGAGGACAATAAAGCTTGGAGAGACTTAGAATTTTGAGCAAATTCGGGTGGTATTTTTTTTTGGGTACATCATAAAACATATACTAAATGCATGTGATTCCAAATCGAAGATATTATTTTAATGAAGCCTTATTGGTACTATAGATTGGAAAAACAAAAAGAGACATCTCACAAATTGTATCCCCAATTCCGCATTTCTGCTTGCACCCGAAAAATGATAAGATGCCCTCACCTATTTTCTATTACCTAACGCGTCACCGCACGACACGTGACAGCAAAGAAGGATGGTGAAGTTAGATGAGGATCAACCACATCTAGTCTCACCACACCATCTTACTGCCACGTGTCGCGTGGTCATGAATAAAGTGAGAGGATTGAGAGACAGTAGATCTCATCTCAGAAAAATATCTTTCTGTTTTGATCTTGTTTCCTCGGTTGAACGGACGCGACCCTATTTATGTCTTGATTCAATATTTGATCATTTCTATGGTAATTATCTGTTCTATTATAATTGGTTTGTATTTAGATATATTATATTTTTTATATTTTCATAGCGGTATGAGTTATGATTTGTACAAGACATTCTGATTTGTGACATGTGATTAAAATTATGGAAAAAATGGTTGAAAGTGACAACACAAAAACTAGTTTTTACAGGTGAAAATCGCGTTTATTTGGTATCTCATCTCCAGTCTAACTTAACATCATTACGCTATAGACCTTTTTTTTTTACATAGGAAGGAACTTTCATTTCAAGAATATGCAAAGATTTACATGATTATTTTTCTACTATAATGCTTCTACATCTACATCGTTATTATGCTTCAAATTTTATACATGTGCATGTATATTACTCTGCTCATAATATCTGGCACCACTTAGTTTAGGAACGGAAGATGTTGTGTATGACCAGTTTACACAACATTACGGAGCTGCCATGAGACTTATAAATTCTCCATAACCCATGTTGTCGAGACAGTAGTCTGAGTAAAGTTCATCCAAACACCTGGTCGTGAAACAATAAATAAAACAATAAATAATTATGTGAATTAAATAACCCTAAGAAGGGGGGCAGAGATGGCATTCTCTCGACATAAATGCATAACTGAGAATACAATGTTTCTCCAAGAAAAAATTCTAGTGCAATGAATGCTTTCACCAATTTTAAGGTCCATGCAACTCCAATCATTACTGCTTATTGAATGTATCCACAAGTCTCAAGAATTCCCAAAGACGACGGAGCAGCAAACTCTCTCGCTCCATAGTACACTGAGTCCTTGACGTCATCAACGGTTTACATTCCCGCCAAAACCAATGACGACTGATTCGCGGGAGGAAGTGATCGTGGCGGTGAAGGCGGATAAGGTGATTCCGAAGACGGCGTTGGCATGGGCGCTTACTCACGTGGTCCGCCCCGGCGACCACATCACTCTGCTCGCTGTATTACCTCAGAGAAAAAATGGTGAAAATTCGATTGATATGTTTGACGAATTATGCTTAAATTGATGTTTTGGTTTATGGTATTGATATCGGTGATGCAGGAAGGAGGACACTTTGGGGATTTCGGAGGTCGAAAGGGGATTGTCAAGCTGCTGAGTCGACAGACTCGCCGGATCGGATGGTTCAGATCTCGGAATCGTGTTCTCAAATGGTGCTTCAGTTTCACAATCAAATTGATGTAAGTAATTCACGGGCACGTCGAAAGTTCAAGTTCTTTTGTTCTCCAAATCGCAAGCTTCCTGAAATTGGTTTATGGAGTTTAATGTAGTTGAATTTTCTCTTTTATTTCTTGACCTGAGTTAATGATGTGTATGGGTGTCTTATTTCTTTCACTTTGTAGTTTAACTCGGTCAAAAAAAGTAATCTCTACCTATTGCTTGTGCTTTGGCATCAGCATATGGTATTTAAACAGTTAGTGCTTTGGTGATTGCAGGTGAGAGTGCGAATCAAAGTCATGTCCGCAACATCTGCTGGTTTAGTGGCTTCAGAAGCAAAGACCAAAGGAACCAAATGGGTTATATTGGACAAGTAATTTACAGTAAATGTATTACTTCTTATTGTTCTGCTACTCTGCTTTCTTACTTTTTACTTGCTCTCTGGGGGATTTTGTATTCCCGATGCAGGAATTATGCCTGTGCTCTCAAACTTTTATTTTACTTCCTTCTATCTTTACTTTTGAGTGTTGATACTGTTAGCTCTGATTGGACTCATGCCATCTCAACTCTCCAGTAGTGTTTTTGGAGGATTCAAATCGGATTTGAAATGGTCGAACCTTTTTCCTCCATCTGAATTCCTAATTTCATGTACATTTAGTAGAATTGGTAACTGAAGATTGTTAGATATATTGATATTATGGTTCCTTTCCGTCAACTTTTGGTCAATATAAATAAATGAAGGAGAAATGCATATCAAAATTACTTAGCTTTTCGGCATTCCAAAATTGGTGCATCAGTTGATTTTAAATTTAGTTTTCTCACCCTGATGCAATGGTGAGAGACGTTCAATACCAAAGCTGTAAAATTGCTGCATTACCCTAGCTCAGTCTTTTTTTCCTTCTTTTCTTTCTTTTTTCTTTTTGGAGTATTTTTCTGGGCTCTAATGTTCTTCTTACTGGCTAGGAAGTTGAAGGAAGAGCGTAAGCACTGCCTGGAAATGCTTTCCTGTAATATTGTGGTGATGAAGGGTACACAGCCAAAAGTTCTTAGGCTTGACCTGGAAAGCTCAGATGAAATTCACACACCTTTTTTCTCTGTGGCTTCTTCTCCCGTTACGGATACATTAAAGTTGTCAGGAGAAAGGATGAGGCATTCTACTCCAGCAAGCAGCCCTGAGGAGCCTTGTACTTCATACACATTAAGTTCAGGACAAAATTCATTTTCAAGTCCAGACATGAGGACTCCTACATTCCTTGTGTGCAATCAAAATCCCCTTTACGAGAAGCCTGGTTTAGAAAATCACTTTTTTAGTCAGAAATATGGACTGAATAATTCCCATCTGCTTCCAGACTGCCCCAGTGAAAGAGTAATAAATCTTTCGACAGCTTCAGAAACCTACTTTCTGAATAGCAGGAGGATATTTTTGATTCCTGAAAACCGAAGTGTTGGTGATAGGGCCCTAGAAACCCTTGGTTTTCGAAATTGTATGACACATATACACCAAACAAGTGGGACTGAAAGAGAAAATCCAGTATTCAGTAACCAATGTATGACATATGGACCTAATAGTAACCAAAGCTTCGCCAAAGATTTGGGATTCAATACGAGCATTAGGGAGGCAGTTTCTCTGGGCAGAACTTTGTCAAATTCCCCACCTTTATGTTCACAATGTCAGCAAAAATCACCAACTTTTGGAAAACCTCCTCGTCTGTTCCAATATGAAGAGCTAGAGGAAGCTACTGATGGATTCTCAGATAAAAATTTATTGGCTGAAGGGGGATTTGGTTTGGTGCACAGAGGGGTTTTGAAGGATGGATTGATCATTGCAGTGAAGCAACTAAAATTTGTTAGGTCACAGAGAGATGCTGATTTCAGCAGGGAAGTGCACGTATTAAGCTGTGCACAGCATAGGAATGTTGTGTTGCTCATAGGATTTTGCATGGAGCAGAAGAAGAGACTGTTAGTGTATGAATACATATGCAATGGCTCCCTGGACTTGTACTTGCATGGTACACATTGGTGTGCTTGTTTATTTTCAAGAAACTGCGGTATCCAACAATCATGTTAACCAATTTGTCTAGAAGTTTGTGCTCTAATTTGAAAATTGCTTCTATTTGATAGGGAAGTCAGGGATAAATCTTGACTGGGACTTGCGCTTGAAAATTGCTCTTGGAACTGCGAGGGGATTACGGTACCTTCATGAAGATTGTAGAGTAGGATGCATTATTCACAGAGATATGGGGCCGCACAACATCCTTTTGACTCATGATTTTGAACCACTGGTGAAGTTTATTGGATGACTTTTTCTGTACTCCTTTTTTATTTAAATCTTCTTATCACATATATTTTGTTACATAAATTAATCTCTGTTTGTTTTGACATTGAAAAAAATCAATATGTAAGGAAAGGAATATAACTTCGCATACTTTCGGTTGCATTCTCTTTTTTTTCCACCTCATCCTTTTCGCTTTAGAGTTTAGCCTACTTTATGTTTCCCTGTATGAAAACTTCTTATGAATGTTCAAGTTGTCCACTACTTCTAGGTTGCTGATTTTGGGCTTGCTAGGCTGCATACTGAATGGGAACTTTGTGATGAGGAGCAAATTGTCAGAAGACATGAGTAGGCTCAGTATTGTTTTTCCTTTGAAGCAGGCTTTACTTACAACTTCGTACCTAAAATTTGAAGACTTTAGCATATCATTCAGATATTTTAGTTGAACGAACGATTTTGACTTTGAAATTGTTTTGCATGTCAAAACTTGACCTGTTTGGTTTTTCCAGGTATCTTGCACCAGAATACTTCACTGATACCAACATTAGAGAGAAAGTTGACGTCTATGCTTTTGGTCTGGTGCTGTTAGAGCTAATCACGGGTAAAAAAATCAGCTACTTGCAATACTGTAACGGTGATTTGCTTCCATTTGAAAATCTCTACTACCTTGCTCCGATGGAACAAGTTCAATTTTTGTCGTATAAGCTTCAATTCCTGGATTCATACTTGACTGAGAACCAGCTCTCTAGTTTGTCCCCTGAGCTACAAGCAATGAGTCATGCTGCCTGCCTATGTCTGCAGAAAGATCCTGACTTGCGTCCCTCAATGTCAAAGGTCGCCTTGAACACTTCAATCATACCTTGTAGTGAAAATTTCCTCTTTCTATTTAGTAGAGATTTTACCTTCATTTATTCCAGAACAGGAAACATGTTCTTTTTTTCTGTTAAATTATCAGGTCCTCAGAGTACTAGAAGGAGGTGGAACTCTTCTTACCTTGGATTTGAACTCAATTGGCAGCAGAAGTGGGTACATGCAAGGTCTAAATTCCAGCACAACTTATCAATCGAGAAGCAAGCACTCACGCACGCTTTCCCACTAAACTCTCCTTTCGAATATCGAATTGTATTTGTTGCTGTTCTGTTTCGTGTACAGTAGTTAAAATACTTGCTTATTTTCTGGAATATTTTTGATATGGGATGTGCCTCTATTGTTCAAACAATATCTTCATGATTTTTGAAAATTTTGAGGACGTTACGAGTAAAGCTGTCTTAAAAGGAGGGGGGAAAAAAGAACAGATGCCAGAATGAACCCGTGTTGAAAGTTGTAGCGGCGGCAACTGGTCTAGTACTATCAGAATGCTCGCTTGCAGTTAAATATCGTGAACGAGTTTTCCTGAACTATCAGAAAGAGGGACATGAAGTTGCTGATGACAGTCACCAGCACTCAATCTTATACGAAATTCTATAGAATATTTAAACTGTCTATGCAAGCGTTTTTGCTGTCATTGGGATATACTGGTATGATTGTTGTTGTTGTAGTATGTGGTAACTCGGTGAATAGGACCTTTTTAAGTATTGATAGCCTCATAATATTCAAGTTGAAACAGAACAGACAAGAAACAGAAACAGTAACCTGCTATAACACTGAAATCTTCTGGTTTCAGAAACTTCATAATGCAGTATCCGTCATGTAATTGTTATTATACTTAATACCCAATTTGGCAAGGTTCTCTGTCCCGTGTTTTGAATATGAAATTAGTGTCACAAAAATTATAGTCATTCGCAAGGTTATGGAGTTTCTATATTTCCTATCATTTCCTTTAATAGCAAAGGCAAACTCAGGACATTCAGTTATGATTATAAATTTGGTTTAGCTCTATTCTAGTGTTTAAGTCCCACTATGCTTGATACAGATTTGGTAGTCAAGGATGACCTGGAAAGGTATTTGTTCAAGTTCGCCAAAAGAAAATGGTAGATTCAAGTTCTTCTTGGTGGCTCGTTTTCCGATCTGTCCATCACTGAAACAACTCAAAAAAAAATCTTGAGAGCTCCTTTTAGGTCAGTACAAAGTTATAGCATTTCTTTGGAAGAAGGAACAAAAAAGAAAGTCAATCCTTATAAACATCGTATTTAGCAGGTCTATGATGTAATGTCCTTTTATGATCCAGGAACATTGAAAATGTCTCACTGGAATATGTTGTCAGTACCTTTGCTGATGGTAATGAGCCTCAAGAAATATCAGTATGGCCCTGTTGCATCATACCCATCTGTTGCAAATCAGGAGCCAACTCAGAGACTCTCCAAACCTTCACAGACTTGTCAAGGCTCCCACTATACACCACCCACCACTGATTGACACCAGAGGATTCTTTGTCCTCCTCCACCGCCAAGCATTTAACAGGCCCTGTGTGTCCTGTCAACACCGACAGACATGTATGTGCAGCTCCCTCTCTCCTCCAAATGCATATAGTTTTATCAGCTGATCCGCTACACACTAAATTCCCTGCTGCTGCAAGGCACAAAACAGCCAATTTATGGCCCTTCAACACCCCTCCATGAGAGAACTGCTTCTCACATTGCCAAAAGTTCATAAGCCCATCTGATGATCCGCAATACAACACCATCCCTGTTTTGTTTACCGCTAAAGCTGTGACCGCGCTTTCTTGCTTAAGTAATGTTTGCACAAAAACATGTCGAACAGCTTTCCCTGTATACTCTCTTTTCCACACCTTTACGCTCCCATCAGCCGATCCTGTGTAAACCACGCCATCAACACTTGCCACAACAGAATTGACTGCGTCATCGTGTGCTTTAACAGATTCCAAGCACTTAGAATTCTCCACCCTCCAGACCTTAAATGTTCGATCCCATGAGGCAGAGTACAAGAGCCCATGTTCATGGCTCATGCTTAAGCATGAAATAGCATCACTGTGTTTAATCCACAGGGCAGTTCTGTTATGTTTCACCTCCACATAATTGCTTGGCTTGAAAGAAGCTTTAAATATATCAAAGAATGTAGGTAATGTCCCTGCTCGTTTATGAATGCTTGGATTCTGAGGATTGATCTTCCAAACTCGAACCTTTCCATCTTGATGACCGGTGAAAATCTTGTCACCGGATATAATGATGGCCTTAACGAGGCCACTGTTGGATTTGAATGCTGTGAATTCTTGCATATTTTTCCAAACGCGAAGATTCTTGCTGTCAGAGCCAGTATAAAGAATGCCACCCTTAGCTGCGAGGGAATATATATGGCCTTCTTCGCGGACAAGGGAACCAACAAGGCCATTATGTGGTAGCTTTTGGGGCTTATGTTCTTCAAAATTAGACCAAGGGGACTTCGCAATAGGTGAATTTTGGTTCCATGGGGAGATATTGAGAGGAGAGCCTTCGGCACTCAAACGATTAGGACCAAAGCCAGAAAAACTGCTGTTTCGGACGGATGGATATACATTTTCAGGTGGCATTCTTGATGATATGTTTGGATCAGAATGAACCATGTTGCCTAATTTGGGAGGCAAGCTGCTGTTTTGGTTAAACATCTTAAATGATCTTAACCTTAGGAAGCCATTTCCGAGTAACGTTTGATTGATTAACTCCACAATTCAAAGTGACTGGCCAAATGAAGAAAATCCCAGGTGGGAAAAGTGGACAACTTCAAAAGAAGATTATATGTGAGGAAGAAAGAATAGAAGATGAGGAGGAGAAAAGGGATTGGGGGAGAGATTTTGTAGGTGGGAAAGAAAAAACAATTGGGATTTGAAGGCGGGAGACGAGGGGAAGGAGTCTTTGCTTTGTCGGTTTATATAAAGCGGGAGAAACGGGAGGGTGAGGCAATGAGATTTTGCCACGCGTTTTGGATGGTCGTTAACTGTTGCGTGCGTACGGAGGAATGTTTGGAGTCATGAGAATGTTCTGTTAGTTGGAATTTTTTTTGGGGGTTAAAATGCTAAAATCTTAACGAGATAGATAAAAGCATCTATACAATAGTCTTACTTGTAGGCCAACAAGTTGACCTACGTATATTAATCAGAGACGTAGAAGCATTCTAAACAATAGGTGACACGATACCTATATCTAAATTTTGAAAGTAAATCTTATACAAAACTCTGTATACATGCCTACAAATTCTATATATTATATCTTTAGATACAAATGATGCTCATTTAAATGTTTTTGTTCCGAGCTTGTCAAATGTGGTAGACGGTGTCGGCCAAGATAACCTTGACTGTCTTGGCTCTCAAGCAAATCTTGGAACTTTGAATTGTTTATGGATGGGTGGCTAATGTTTGCTGCTTTAGCAAGACATAAGACCTCTGTTCTTTCAGAAACTGTTTATTAATTACGTAACTGTGCGTGGAGTCATCAGTAAGTTATTAATTTAAATCTTTTACATTGGCTGTATAAGTTTCTCTTATGTAATTTTTTACGTATATTGTATAGGTTTTTCCAAGGAATATTTTCTGGAGAGAGCAAATAATTAATGGTCACGAGTACTTACTTTTATCCTTGAAATATAGCAATCATTATTATGATCAAAAAGCAATCATGAGTACATTATTTATTTGTATTCCTATGGATCTTCTATGTAGCATCCCATCCTGGATGTTTTGTGCTCTTGTGAGGTTGTATGGGTTGTTTGCAATAAAAGGAGAGATCAAATATGTACTGTTAGTCAAAGTTTCTATATTTCAATTTAAACTAACATACTTTTTTTTTTTAATTTACATCAATTAACCAACTAAAGTTAGAATAGAAATTTGACTTCATTAAATTATACCCAAGTTAAACTACAACAATAGTTTTTAGGACGGAGAGCATACATTAAAATAGTCAAAACATCAACCACGTAGTATTGCATTGGTTGGTCATTGTTAATGAAATTGATACAAGAGAAATGGTAAGTTAGTAAGACTCATATAATCAAATACTGGAATTGAAAATATCCCTCCGTGTGTGTATCTTTACTTCCAGTGATTTTACTAATAATACGACAAGCATTTGTTTTGTGACTGCTTAGATTAAAACCAAAGTAAGTTATAATAACTATCTCACAAAAATTACACACTGCTTATACATTATTTTCTTGTTGAATATGACCATTTTATAAAGTATCAACCATCAAATTATTTAACAAAAAAGGTTGGATAGGCGTCTGAGGACATAGCTCAGTTGGTATCTAGGTTGAAAATTTGCTCACAGAAAGGCGCAGCGTAGGTGCTGTAGTGTTGTCTGGGCCAGTAATGGTTATGACATTGTATATGCCCCAATTGGGTTAGAGGGTTGCTTGTCCAGTTTTCACTAGTCATCTTGTGTGGATTTCGGGCAATGCTTTGACAATTTAGAAGGCCGCTGAACTCCTCATTTACATCTTCTATGAAGTTTTTTTGGACTGGGATAGGGTATTAGCCTTTTGCTCCGAGAAAAAAGGTCGGATAGGCCAGGTAAACTGTCAAAAGAGTAATGGTTTGCTATGTACATCGTAATAAGATCGACACGATAGAAGGAATGGAAGCGTCTTGGAAGAGGACATGAACGACACATGCATGCATATATTCCCCAGAATGCGCAGGCACCTTTGGCTTCCACAAGTTCACGCAGATCAAATAAATGGATAAAATTGTGTAAATTTCTTTATCGTTTTTTTTTTGCCATGAATTATCTGGCATCCCATTTCACGTCTTCGCAAATAATACGCAATCTTAAACACAAGAATTCTTGTAAGAAATTGGGGTTCTTTAAATTGGAGGCGGGTGATGTTTTATTTATTCGCCCGGGGGGGGGGGGGGGGTGTGTGTGTGTGTCTGCCTGAAAGCCTTGTAAGCAGGTTAGATGTAGTCGATCGTGGAGGCATGTTTCTATTTCAGTTTTGAAAATCTTGTTCTAGCTTCAACCACCTAATAATACACAGAGTTCTTAAGTTATAATGTCTAAAATCGTCATTTTCTACATTGTATTCCCTTTTTATTTAATAATTTCCTTCCTGTGTCCGTTTATAAGAACTTTTAGGAGAAAGCGAATTACAAGAAGCGACACTGTGGAGAAAATGAAAATGATCAGATAGGATAAGATGGGATTATTTATTTTATTTTTTTTAGGTTGATAAGCATTAGCCTTAATCAAAACAATCCCAAATGCATACACCAAAATTTCCTTTTCTGCAATGAGAAAAATACTATAGTACCAGCAGAACCGTTACTTGCAGATGTCATTTCTCTCATAAATGCCGGCAAACAAAATCTGTTCAAACTTTCACTTCAATGAAACCATATTGGAATGTGTACAATTATAAAATTACATAAAAGTATTTTAGAATGTGCTCCAAATTTACATAAATATGTATGTAGTTTAATTAGAGAAAAAAGTGAATCATATTTTAGAACAGAGTTGACCAAACCATGAAAGATGAAGTCACCGAACGTTTGATGAATTTCACCAAACGTTTGGTGAAGGAGTGAGAGTTTGGGGTGAGAATCCGAGACTTCAGCGATTGAGAGTTCGGATTGAGAGTTCGAAAGAGGAATATCACTTCTTGTATATTAATCGATCTTACAAATTGCAAAGCGTATGACCTAGTTTCCAGACAAAAAGTCATATATAGCTTCATCAATATTCAGTGAGCTGTATTTTGTACTATATTAAGTTTATGATTGAGTCAGGAAGACCAAAGAAAGTCTTGGATTCAGTTTTTTCAAGTGTAAGTTATCTTCATTTATAAGTGACTTAGATTACTTACAATCTATTTAAAAAAAGGGGGGGAAATGCTTACTTTGGTCGTGCTTATTCGAGCTAACGAAAACTTTGCTTGGGCTGGAATCTTGTATGAAGGAGAAGTTATAATTCGCATCCATTAGACACATGGCACAAAGTTGTGTTTGTAAAGTCCACAATCTCAACTTTGAACAATATTATTGAAGAAGAAGTCTAGCTGAGGCGCCGTCCTGAGCTGAGGTGTCATACCATGATTAGAATCAAAGATAAAAGGAGGTCCGAGTCTAGGCACCTTACCGAGGTGAAGATCAGAGATAGAAAGAATACTGAGCTGATGTGATAAGCTGAAGTAAGGCAGAAATGGACTACCGAACCGAGGTGCCAAGCCGAAGTGAGGATAGAAGTAAAAGAACGGGCTAAGGAGATGAAATGTCGAGCTAAAATAGGAAGTGCTGAGGTGGAAGGATACAATGCCGAATTGATGTGATAAAGTGCCGAGGTGAATGTCGAGATGAGCTAAAATGAGAAGTGCCGAAGTGATAAAGGAGCTGAGCTAAAAAAACACCAAGCTAAGCTGATGAAGTAAAGGCACAAAAGAACATAACAAGGATTGATAGCAACAAAGAGACCGCACTGACAAGAAAAAATACTTAGAAAAATATGAGTCTCAAAGGCAACACTGAAGAGATGAACAGAGCAAAGACACAACCCAGAAAATACAGAAAAAGGAGAGCTCATACGAATATACTGTACATACATCCACTAGCTCAGTGAACCAAATAAACAATTGTAAATAGAATATAGCCATTAGAGATAGTTGTTGGTGGCTTGAGATTTCTTACCTCTTCCAAGCCTTATGAAAGGCACACTCATGTACATTCAAAGTAATGGTAGAACTATGAAGAACTTGTGTGGAAGTTTGAAGAAGACTAAATAAAATTTTTAACTGTTCAGTCACCAAAATCTACTCTTTTATTTTACAATTCTAACTTTCATATTTTACAATGTGTGCTTTCACAAATGCTTTATTCACTTGCTTCTGTTTCATACCCTGCGCCTCTGAAAAATCCAACACATATAATCAAGATCCCACAAATAATGGCAATGTTACTAATTTTCCGGTCTCTCCCCCCTCTCATCCTCCACCCCCCTCCCAACCCTTTTTATTGGTATGTTATATTCATCATTTACCACCATACCTAAGTTTTGTTTCTTTCCTCTTTTGACGGTAGTTGATTACGAATAGAAATACTTCATGCTTACTTATTTTGTGGAAAAAACCGGAAATCAATCAATTCAAGGAAATAACATATGAAAGGCAATCATATAAAATGACATGGATTCGAATAATTTCAAGGCCTAATGGCAAATTGTCCTTGTCAACTTTACTCGAGTAGTCAAGTTTCTCCCTAAACTAATTATGTTGGCATTTTGCAGCCTTTTCTGATTAAAGTCACCTACTTGTACATCATTACTATAATGTATTAAGAGCGTTCTCGTTGACAAGAATTTTCTAACTAAATTAAAAGGAAAATTTTATAAGGTAGCAGTGCGGCCGGCAATGTTATTTAAAACAGACTGCTGGGCCATCAAGAAGACACGGTCACAGAAGATGGAAGTGACATAGATGAGGATGCTGAGATGGATGTGTGGGCATACAAGACTAGACCGGCTCAGAAATGATGTATTTAGGGAAAGGCTAGGGGTGGCTAGTATAGCGGATAAGATAAGGGAGGGAAGACTGAGGTGGTTTGGACATATCAAGCAGAGACAGACAACGACGTCCATCAGAGCAGTTGAAAGCCTTATAGTCGAGGAGAAAAGTAGTAAAGACATGCCTAAAATGATTTGGAAGGAACAGATTAGACATGATCTACTAGATTTGTACCTCTCTAAGGACATGTTTCACATAACAGCTCATGGAGACGAAGGATTAAGGTTAGCAATGTTTATGCAGGAAATAGAGGCACCTTAGAGTATATAAAGGGGCTTAGATACTCTCTCAACGTTAGGTTGACTTGACACTTTTTATATATTGTCTTTCATTATTTGTCGTTCATTATATGTTAATGCATGTACATATAGAGCCGGGATCTCGTTGGAAGCAAACTTTCTATCTTTTGTGATAGAGGTATTGTTTGTCTGTTTTTCACCTTCCCCATACCCTAGCAATAACTTGTGTTGTTGTTAGGATATGATTGGTACGTGTTGTTGTTGTTTCTTAAAATCAGACTTAATCCAGCCTTCTTTTAAACCTAAGATGTGTATATATGTATACATTATGTTTGCCTATATGTATGCATGTTTACGTTGTTTAAAATTAAAGACTTAGATGCATAAATTTTTTAAGCATTTTATGGAAAATCTAGTTCTGGCCCTCGTGGTGCGTTTAAACGTTCCGGGCAAATTGCTTCTATTTTCAGATATACGATCGAAAATTCCCGAAATTGCTTCTATTTTCTTTTTGAGTGGGTGCGGATGAGATCCAGGCAGGCTGGAATCCAGGCAAAAAATGAGGCCGCGAATCACAGCACGCCACGTCGCCTTGTTATTGGTGAGAGAGAAATTTTTTTTTTTAAACAAGGCAGTATGGCGACGTGGCGTGCTGTGATTCGCGGCCTCATTTTTTGCCTGGATTCCAGCCTGCCTGGATCTCATCCGGAGTGGGAGGGCATTCTTGTCTGTTTCGTGTAACTAATTATTTACCGTAGCAGTAATTTTTAAAACAGTTGACTTTATGTCAAAAAGGGGCAAACTTATGAACCAAAATTTCAATTATTCAAGCTCGATTCGTTTAATTTTATGAGTCTAACTTTACTTTTTTTTTTCAAGTGCTACTAATTTATGTTGGTTCTGATCGAACTCAAAACGAGCCGGGTCTGTGCCATCTGGACGGCAGCCTTGCGAGTAAATTATGCACGTGGGCAAACCATTGTGTGGCTAGCAACCTATTAGGATACATGTTATTACATCATCACATGCACAAAAAACTGCAATTCCAGGGTCCTTCATCAAACTCAAAGCCGACGATCATAAACTGTTGACCAACAAAAGTCCTCCAGAATATATGACCTGTGCTACGTGTCCGGTTACGCGCACAAACCTAAAGTTCAATTTTCCAGTTGGCCATGTAAGAAGGGATTAGATGGGAGGATGATAAAAGTGAATCAAAATATGAGGACTCTAATCACGCGTCGGCACGTGTACAAAATCAGTTCTTTAAAGAAGGAGTGATGTAATTTTTTTTAAAAAAATTGTTTTTGTATACGTAGTGACGCATGGTTGGAAATCTCATGTTTTTCTTCACTTTTAGCTTATTCATGTCTGAACACGTGTAAGAACGGTCCAAAATCATTCAGCTGACGCTTTTGTACGTCTCTAGGCAGAGGAAAAGCTCAACACAAAAGCAAAAAAGCGTGACTAACATCCATGCATCTAGACAAAAAGTCCTTCCAAACAAAGATACCCCGAATCTTGTTATTATTCCCGATGTATAAATTCCCCTTCACCAAACCCAAAACCCAAACCAAAACCCTCTTGATATTTCTTCCTTACGGTTTGCTTTCTGCCACCGCTTTTTGCGAATAATGGCGACCTCTAAATTGGTACGGATGTTTATCGTACCTTTAAAGGTATGCCAGAAGAGGGATGCTTTCTGGGGTAGCTTTTTGCCAGCAAGGCAGCCTGGGGATTTGAGGTGTTTATGCAAAGTGGGATTTGGTATGGATCACAGGCCAAGTATCCAAGGGCGTTGCAGTGAAAAGAAACAATTAAAAGTGAAGGCTTCTCTTTTGACGTCGGAGCCAAAGACGGAGAAAGGGGTTGACTTGGGTCTATTTTTTGCTTATGTTACAAGTATTCTGGTTCGCAAGTTGAATATGGTAACCAGGAGAAGACCCTGGAAATTTTCTCTTGAAGCTTTCATAGAAAAGGTACTCAGAAACTGATCTTTTTATTTTTCTTGGTCTGGTTGTTAAGTTGTTCTGTTCTATTTACATGTGCATTTCTTGCAAACCCGCGATTAAGAAAAGAAAAAACCATCACATATCCTTTATAAACTATTAAGAGTAGACAAGCTTTATTTTTCTAGCAAAAGTTGAACTCAATCAGAAGGACCCCACAGTCTGATCCGACGAGACAGATGAAATGATGTAAAATGATGTAAATTACTCAGCGGAGGCGCAGAACACGCAGACCCACACTAGAGGCCCACCTTCAAGACCCACATTAGAGTCTGAGCATGCTTCAGAATTCGAACCTTGTATCTTTCTAAAAATTCTGCCCGCTTTATTACATATACAAGTGATATAATATGTTAGTACAACTCTCTCTTGGTTCCCTATTCATTTATGCTGTGATTTTTTTTGGTTGGTTGTAACAGTTGATAACTCTCCTTGATTGTGGTGTTGCAGGCTATAACCGATTGCCGTTTCTTTACATTGCTTGCAGTTGGAGGATCATTGGCCGGTTCGCTATTATGTTTTATTGATGTAAGTTGGAGATTTCAACATTTTTTCCTTTCCAAATATCAAAATTTGATGATTGAAATGATGGAACTTAAATGTAGTATCTAACCTTCAAGTAGCCAAAGGAAGCATTGAGATGTTGATATTTTGTTGACTGCAGGGCTGTTTCTTGATACTAGAGACGTACTTTCAGTATTTTCATGCTCTCTCTCAAAAGTCAGAACAAGGGCATATAGTGCACCTGTTGCTTGAAGCAATCGGTATGATTCATAAAATTCTCATGATTTATGTATACAGTCATTCCATTTATTTTCTTAATTCTAATTATCTTCATATCATATCCTGAACGGTTACTCTGATAATCATATGCAGATATGTTTCTAGTGGCAATTGCAATGCTCGTCTTTGGAATCGGGTTGCACGTCTCATTTGTCGGATCTTATCCTTCACTTGGTGGAGGCAAAGTTTCACAGATACCTCACTCTAATTATCTCAAGGTACCTCAACCCTTAGGATTGGTCCTTGCTTGAGTCCTCCTATTTTTCAACAGTAGTTTTTATGGTGTTCGAGTCAGGATGGGATCTCCTGACCCACTTTCACCTCACCCTATTTGTCACCACGCGACACGTGGCAGCAAGGGTGGGTGGTGAGGCTAGATGCTGGTGACACTCATCTAGCCTTACCACCCACCCTTGCTGTCACGTGCCGCGTGGTGACGAGTGGGGTGAGGCGAAAGCGGTGAGAGGATCCTAATCTGTTCGAGTCAGTATTGTGTTTAAGAGTAATTACGAGTCACCTTAGTAAAAAAAAAATGATCTTCATAACATGAAAATTCATATCTAAACAAAGGGATTCTGTACTGGTACAATATATAACACCTTATGTTATGTGGTCATGTGCAGCATGTTCTTTCCTCTTCCTCTTCGGGTGGGATGCGGTCGATACTGCAAGCCAAATCAAAGATCGGGCAGGCTGTGATAATGATGCTTCAGGTGGGAGTGCTGGATAAGTTCTCAAGTGTGCCTCTGGTTACAGGCTTCGATCTTGCTTGCTTTGCGGCGGCTGTTTTCATTTCATCCGCTTGCATCTTCTTGCTCTCCAAGCTCACTACTGATGCATCAACAAGGGATTAGATAAGACATCAAAAGTCCAATCACATCTGGGCTCAGTTTTTGTGTTGGGATTCGCCATTAGCAGATGGTATCTATCAACCATGTCGTATCTAGGAAGGGGAAGGAAAGAAACTTACCCGTTATACTAGGATTGTTTATTAATTTATTTATATGTATATTTCCATTTTTTAAGATAAAAGAAAAATAGATGCACGTTGAAATTTCTTGGTATGGCCACGTTTGCTCGGTGCATTATGTACTGATAATGCTATTCACCGTTGCTATCTCAACCATGTATAAATAATAAATCATATCGTCAGTTTGTATCTTAGAAACATTGTTTGTTGTAATCTTTACCTTTTAACATAATGGAGGCTTCCAAAATTTACTCAAAATTGAGAAGAAAGTTGAGAAAATTTGGCCATCAATTGGTAAATTTAATTCGCTTCCTATCCTATTCCTCAGTATGGTTTATGATCGTTTAGGTTTTCAAGTGCAGCTCTATATGATATGTTGCCTTCGAATTATCAGACCGTCCAAAAACCGTCACTCCTCTAGAAAACGCGAACGACCCGGTCCAGCCTACAACCGGATGTTCTGTTTTCCCTTTTCACCAAAATCAGCACACTAAGGCTGGCGGAGAAACGGTGGAGTGTCAAATGTTCGGTAAATGAAGTTGAACTCCGATTGCCCGAACCATCTCTAATCTCTCACACAATTTACAGAAATTCCATGGTATTTCTCTTTGATTTTAATAAAACTACATCGTTTTGGTGTTAGGCGAACGATTAAAGATGGGTAATTGTATAAGGGATCTGATTCAGTTAGAAAATTTCATGAATTGAAATCCAAATCATTTTAGTGTTCAAGCAACTGTCCGAGTGTCTATGGGTCGTCTCAATGGCACTTAACTGAACTATTAACTCGTCAAAGGAAGATGCATGGGCTATATAACATTAAGTTTCACAGCAAAAGTGAACGATATTCGCATTTTATATTTTGTTATGATAGGAAAAGCTTTGCCATTAACTTCTTGCAGGGATTTGAAGATGACTATTCAAGATGGGCACCAAATCTTTTCCCATTTTTGACCCCAATTTGAAGTGCTCAAGTTGATAGAATGTCACCTTTATTAATGGTGAAAATGTGAGGGATTTTCAAAAATTGACAAGGTAACCATGAGATAATCATATAACATGTCACAAAAAGTGGCACATGTCATTTTCTTGAAAGCAGTACAATTGTTGTCCATACAAACAAGAAAACTTCGATTGCAAGAGGGGAACCACAGTGCCAAACAAAAGATTATTTGCACTTCTCCTTCGTGCATATGGGAACACAAAAGAGAAGTTAATACAGAGGAGGAGGTAACAAACCGGTTCGCCTAGAATGAAAAGGGGAAAATTAGAGCCATAGTTTGTAGCCCAGATGAATCCTTCAAGTACATAATACAGAGCATAAACTTGCACAGGTTTCTCATTATGGAAAGAGGTTCTGCTACAAAATGGTCATAGAAATTTTGCCTGGACTTGTAAACCTCTCAATCAGATGCAATGGCTCCACCCCATCTTTTGACCCGACTCTCTGCTTCTCCAGCCTAGAATTGGAATTGAAATTGGAATTGGTCATTGCAAACTAATAGTTATAAACTATACATAGTCGCAATCTTTTGAATTTCAAATGCAGTGATATCATTTTCTCGATAGACGATGCATTCAAGGTGGAGAAATGAAGTCATGAAAAGGAAAAAGTGAATTATACTTACTTCTTTATCCCAGTTGGTCATTGCAGTAACAGCTACTAAGATAGCAGTCTGCAGCGCTATGCCTCCAATCATTCCTCCCCATATCCCCTGCAAATCAGGATGGATTCAATTGATACTCATTTGGATAAAACTGAAAAGAAAAAAATGGCAATATTTCGCTTAAAGATGAGTGAAATTAAGCTTTTAAGGCTAGTAAACAGTTGATTGAAATTACACTTATCAAGAAGAACACTGTTACTTTGACATTATACACACAAAAGTTTAGGTCGACAAGAATAGAACATTCACGAAAAGACATATGATGAGAGGGTAACATAACAAGTTTTTAGGTGATCACCATATCTCCAAAGTGAAACGTGAAACCCAGAAGAATGCCAAGAGGCAGGCCGACGATGTAGTAGCATCCAAGGTTGATGTAGGCTATTAAAGCTTGCCATCCGGCTCCAATAGCGACCCCTGCAGTTTTGTTCATCAGCAGTGATGTACTGAAAATTTTTGTGTGGAAATAAGCAACTACAAACTGCGGCTTACCCGATAAGACAGGCTGAACACTGTTTAATACCACTGTAAATCCAAGCAAGACAGCAAGTCTGGTGGTCTCCCTAGCTACATCTTCACTAGTGGTGAAAAGATATGGAAAATAATCTCTAGTAGCTAGAACGGCTACTAGGAAGAGAACGCCAATTACTAGAGATGTCAAAGTGACCACCCAGACGGAAAATTTTGCTGCTTTAGCGTTACCAGCTCCAAGTTCATTGGATACTCTCACACTACATACACATAAGAAAAATATATGAATTCCCAACTAACATGTGATTGATAAGAATACAAGGAGAAAACACATAAATACACATTGTATCACACCTTATGCCAGCATTGAAGCCTAGTGGTACCATCACCATCCATCCATTTAAGTTCATGCTGCGAAAACAAAGAGAAGCTTTCGAAAACCTAAGAATGTTGAAATCTGTGAACAGATACATTATCTTGTATAAAGTTTGATAACAAGATTACCATATAGAAACTGCGTCAACTGGTATTAGAGGATTATCCAAGCGACCCACAATCACAATGATTATCATCAGGTACCAGAACTCCAAGCTTCAAAACGAGTAAAACGAGTTTGAACATGGTGAGATGAAGTTAAAAAATAATGAAGTTATCATATTTCCATGGAGTTGCAATCCACAATTGTAAAAAGCATGATACCATAGCATTACAGCAGATGCCAAAGAAAGCTTTATAAAACCCCACAAATCTTGAAAAGCAAGCCATGAAAAGCCAGTCCAAGCACCGTCAGATTTGGTATAAAAAATGTAGGCCAACTGCCCAAAGACTACAAGCCACCATGACACATTCAACGTGACTGCAGCTCCAACTAAACCCCAGCCCAGCTCAAAAATGAACAACCAGCTGAAGAAAGTATGCACCACCAGAACCACAGCAGATACCCAGGTCATTACGAAAACTTTCCTTTGCGCTTGCAAGAATTTCTGTATAGGAAAGTTCAAGGCATATGCAAACAGCTGGGGTATCATCCAAAGGGAAAATTTTCCTGCACAAAGAAGTCCAGTTCTCTTTATAAGTTTAGGTACCCTAAGAGGAGTAGAGCCGTTACTTATATTTGCGACTACAAACATGAACTGGAAACATATTGTATTGATCGTTTATGCATGTGTTCCAAACTTCATCCAAAAAACACCAAATATACCAATACTTGATAATGAATTCTACCATATGATCATTTTTTCAGTGGTAAACACAAAAGGTAAAGAAGCCACCTGTTCACCAAACGCAACTGAAAGCATGCAATTGAACCACGTTATGTGAGACTTTCTTCAGTAGCGCATTAAGGGAGCAATGTAATTTCTCTGTCACTAATTATTTATTCTTTTATCTTGGCACCTAAATATTACATTGCTTTAAAAAAGATGCCTCATTTTTATTGCACTTTGTACGAAAACATCATCTACAGAAAGAACAGTACAATATATAATAAACTTTAACCAAAATTAAAAAGGTAAAGGTCTTGAGTAGAGGAATTTAGTAAAGATCCATGCTGTGTATGAAGATTCAGGTCCAACTAGATAAGAAAAAATTGACATAATCGACTAATGTGGCACACATAGCAATCAACTGTCAACTGGTGTCTTTTAGTATTCTGTAGGCAGCTACATTTAATTACATCCACTTGTCCTGCTAGTGCCAATAATAGCAAGAAATAGAAAATACCAACCACCCCATTTACGGGTATTCTTCAACTTGTCAGCATAATGGTTTCACTATTTGTGAATCTTGACCATTAAATGATGTCAAATAATTTATCACATGTATAATTTAAAAGGGGCAAACTAATGCTCCGTGTACGACTCTGTCTTCTTTTCTGGTAAGAAACATACTTATTTTTTCACCTTAGAAATCTTACAGTAACATACTATTGTGTGCTTTTCAGTTTAAATATACCTTAATCAATCTTAATCACCAGCTTAAGAATCATAACATGCACTGTTCAATAGTCCGTTCATATACTAACCTGCAGCCTTAGAGATACTAGGAGTCTCCCCAAAGACCATAAGTATAGGAGGAGCAAAGATGTAAATTGGGAGCAAAACAAGAGCCGTGGTTAACAAAATCACCCATGATCTCTGCATATAAATGCCCAGCATCCTTATTTGTCCCGCACCAAATGCTTGCCCGCACAATGTCTCTAATGCACTGCCCATTCCCAACTGCATGGTACGCACATGCACAATCAGTAACTTAGTATTCAACTCTCAGATTTTTTTTTTCCCCTGAATCTCATTTCAAGATTCAAGGTTAAAAATTTATAAATGGTTAGTGCATCCATCATGTTTTAAATGTCCTTTAGATTTTGATATACAAATTAAGGTTCATAAATGATTGAGTTATTTATAAAACTAAGACCAAAGTACCCTGCGTCTAACACTAATGTGGTGATTTGAATTTGAAGAATGAAATAGTCTCAGTAATAAACTGTAATCTGAAAGGAGGGGAAAAAATAATAAATGATCCCATGTTATTTAAATTAACAAACAGTAATAGCTGACACAATAATTTTCTTAAAGTAACACTTATTAAATGCTGAAAATATCAAATATAACAGTGCACAAAATTGGAAATTTCTTTCTTCGAGTATGCTAAAAGTTTCAGCATTGAAGTAGGAGAGACACAACTTTATTCTTCTCTCGTAACCAAATGCATGCCAAAATTGGAAGAAACAATTTCTCGTATAAGTTATGCAAATTGCAACCTGCACTGTGCAGCACACAATACATCTTCGCTTGTTACGTAACAAAGAAAATGAAATAGCATATAGGATTCTCTGCTATAAGTTTGTCTATCCTTTTATCCGTTATTTGATTGTTAGTACTGGTGGTTCTGAAATACGATTTTCATTTAAAGTTTTTGAACTTACAAGATTTTGTACTCTAGTTAAGTATATTTAAATAAATATATATGGTCACGCCAAAATTTATATAAAATTTACTATGTGAAATAGTTACTAGATGCTTTTTACGAAAAAAAAACAATTGTAGAAGTCACCATATTAAAATTAAAAACAAACAAAAGAATCTGAACATTAAATTCGTGAACGTGGTCGCCAGCCGCTGAAACAATTCTCGTCCACTCATAGAGCTGTACATCAAAGTTTATTTACTCAGATAGTACACATGAGAAGATTTTAGACAAATTTGATAGGTCCATTCTGGACCCAAGTTTGGAAGACTAAGGACGGTTTCTGTTATTTTCCCCAAGAGTATGCTTTGGACGGATTAGCCTTCTCACTTTCTTTATTGAAACAATAATAATATGGGGTGTTTGGAAGCATTACTATTTATAATTTTATGGTTATTTGTAATAACTTGTGACCTTTGACAGAGAATTTATGGATAATCTAAACCATCATTTACGACATAATTGGTGCCTTAAAATACTTATTTTTCTCTATTTGTGAATACTCAGCTTAGTTTTGTTTTTATAGCCCAGCTTCGTCCATAAAGCATTTACTCACTTGTAAAACTTCAGGACAATATCAGGCTAACCATATTCGTGAAACAGGAAAAGAGAAAAAAAACAACACCATTCATATCATAACTCAGTTATTATTCGATTTAAAAAATTGTTTCAAAAAAAGTCATGAGCTCGAACTGGAACACGCACAGAGTGGTACCATATCTGAGTTTAAATGGCCAAAGACTTGAACGCGTTCCAATTAGATGCAAAATTACAAGTCTGTTATGCAGTGAGTTCTTTGTGTAAATTCTGGCCACACATTATTAATCTAGACCATAAACTCTTAATTTACCTACTTCACGGAATTCGATATAATTTTGCTCCGAGAAAAAGGAAAAAATAAGTTGAATCGTATCCTAAAGTATTTACTATTGTACTTCTTGCCCAAAAGTAAATAGCAAACTTAACAAATATATCATCGTCACCCTATTTGACTGTATATGTGGACATCTAAAGTCCAGAAAGAAATGCTTATTTTAGCGTGAACGTATCATATACTTTTTTGTCTATTCAAAATAATTATAATACTGAATAAATTAATGACTTTTATCCCTGAAAAGAAGATTACCTTTTTAGACTGCCTACTTTTCAAAAGTTCAACAACCACCGTGGTAGAAATTATTGGAAAGTATAATAATACATGGTCAATCATTGAGCTCCGAAATATTAGAATTAACAGTTAATACCCTGCGTCGTATATTCAGTAACAAATCTATCTTTAGCAAAAATAAGACTAACTTCCACCTCTAGATTTTTTGTACGAAGTCACTCTTTTACCAGAAGGACAGAAAACCACATTTACAATAACCAGGGGAAAGCTAGAGAATTACTTTAGAGAACACAAGGAAAAAAAAAGGAAAATATAAAAAATGAAAGAAAATTATCTTCGTTATCTGAATCTATTTCATCGGTAATCCTATCTTATCACTAGAATTCTGTTAATATTATTTTGAGGTTGTTAATCTTAACCTTGATAACGCAATAAGTTAGAAGAGTGAACGAAGGATGAAACAGAATTGATAAGATACCATACCATGACTCCGAAGGCGAGTCCAGCAACGACGGAGTTCTCGACGGAGACGGCGGCAAGTTCAAGTTCACCGACGAGACCGGCAAAAGTCTGGGTGATAGCACCGAGCGAAAACTGAAATACTGAGGTAAGGATTGCCGGACCAGCTATCAGCCACAGAGCCTTCGACTCTCGGCCGAATTTCCGAACAATTCCGGCGTTTTCTCCATCTTCTTCATTTTGATACTGAAGAAGCGGCTTCGTATTATTCTCCATTAAAACTTGGAAAAGTGGTAGGCGGCTCCAAAGTCCAAACCGCTTCGGCCGCACACAAAATACTTTTGTGCTGAGTTGGTTAGACACGGAGCCAAAATGAATGGGGATTTCTCAGTAGCTGGTGAAGATAAATATACTAAATTACCCCTTATTCCGTAATAACTACTCTGACTTACCATTATTGGTGTGTGGTTGCACGTGACTTAAAGGACCGTGGGATATTGATTATTGAATGAATATATTTTTTTAGCTATAAAAGGTCAGATATCGAAAACTCGATTGTGATTTAATGAATTTCTTATTTTAGTATATTTATGTCATCTATCAATCTTATTCCCTATTTTCGTTCCAATGGAATCAAGGACATGTTATAATAGTTTGTAAAGGCAATGGAACGAAGAATGAATGTTTGAGATCAAAGATGAAGGTGAAATGGTGTTTGAATAAGCAAGAATAGCTTGACTCATGACTTGGATCGATCCATGTATCAAATGGATAGATCTATGTGGCTTGAAAATGAAGTTGAGTATTCTGCCGGACATAGATCGATGACATCGATCGATCGATGTAAATCACATCGATCGATCGATGTGTCCTGGATGCAGAGATCGATGTCTGATGCAGAGATCGATGTCTGACTGAGGACATCAATCGATGACATCGATCGATCGATGTCACATACATCGATCGATCGATGTCCAGAGTGCAGGGTTCGATGTTGAACTGAGGACATCGATCGATCGATGTCCTGACAGACGTGATTTTTCATGGAAATTCACATCTTTTGCACCAAAAGACATGTCCAATCGCCATGCAACCTCTTCCAATGACTTCCTGGAGTTTGAGAGCATATAAATAGGCTATTATAACCCATTAGAAATCTGATCTTGCAACATATACAATCAAGCATTCCATATTCTTCTTCTTGCTCAAGAACACTCTTGTTTTCACAAAGTTCATTGTTTCTCAATCCTATTTGCTGAGGATTAGAGATTGTTGGCTGTTGTATCCTAGGAGGAAGTTTGCCTATAACCCTGCAGCATCTAGTGGGGGCAAATATTCCTTACGGAAAGTGTGTATACACGCCTCAAGCCAAGTTACATTCTTCTTGCTCTCTTGTTGCAGTCTTGTTTCCCTATCTTCTTAACAATCGTAAGGAATATTTGAGATGGATTCAAAGACGTTCTTGAACCAAGAAAGCATGAAGCTTGATCGTTTCGATGGTACAAACTATCTCCGCTGGAAGGACAAGATGTTGTTCCTTCTGACGGCACTTCAGATTGGGTATTGTCTCGACCCAAATCTGAAAGATTTGACATCCCCAAAAGAAGAGGACTCTGAGGAGGTGAAAGCTGCTTGGAGGAAGAGACACGAGGACAATATGCTTTGCCGAGGGCATATCCTCAACAACTTGTCAGATCGTATCTACGATCTGTTCACGGCAACATCATCACCAAAGGAGATATGGAACGCCTTGGAGTTCAAGTACAACAACGAGAAACAAGGCGCAAACAAATTCCAGGTGATGAGATATTTTAATTTTAAAATGGTTGAAAATTTGTCAATCATGGACCAAGTCCACGAGTTGCAGGTCATTGTGTCCAAACTAAAAGAGTTGGGTGTAGAAGTTTCTGAGGCATTACAAGTAGGAGGAATCATTGCTAAGCTTCCTCCTAGTTGGAATGACTACAGGAAGAAATTACTACACTCAACTGAATCTTTTTCCCTTGAACAACTTCAAAAGCATCTGCGAATTGAAGAAGAGACGAGGAGTCTTGTAAAGAGACATGTCTCGGACGATGCACCTAGAGTGCATTATGTCAAAGGGAAAGGAGGGGTTTCAGTTGGAAACAAAAGGAAGAACTCCGATTATTCTGAATCCAATGACAAAGCAGAATCCAAGAAGGGCAAGGGATGTTATAATTGTGGTAAGAAAGGACATCTCAAGAAGGACTGTTGGTTTCGTAAGAAACCAAAACAGGGCGGTAGTACTCAAAATGTCAACAATGCAAATATGGTAGATCTTGGAACCGATCAGCTGGTTGCGATGGTCTCCAGTTTGCATGTTGGCATGGTAACAGAACTTCATATGGCTACGAACGAGATCACAAGTGATTGGTGGTTCGATTCGGGTGCAACAGTGCACGTATGCAACAACAAGGATCTATTCAAGACCTACCATGTTGTGGATGACAGCCAACAAGTTCTTATGGGGAACCGCAGCGCCACAAGAGTCTTGGGTAAAGGTAGTATTGAGTTAGACTTTACTTCTGGTAAGAAGTTGTTATTAGTCAACGTACTACATGTACCCGAGATTTCTAAGAATCTTGTTTTTGCTAGTCTCGTTTGTAAGAATGGATTCAAGATTGTAATAGAGGGGGACAAAATTATCTTGTCCAAGAATGGTATCTTTGTCGGCAAGGGTTATGCTTGCGACGGGATGTTTAAATTGAGTATCAATAAAAATTCCGCAGTTTCTGTTTACTCTGTTGATTCTTCTTTTTCATTGTGGCATGATATACTTGCACATGTTAGTAATACAACTATTAAGTTCATGTCTAAGCATGCCTTAATTTCTTGTAAAGATGAAAATGAAAGAACATGTGAAGTATGCATACAAGCAAAAATGACAAAGAAACCGTTTCCGAAAATAGAACGGAAAACTGAACTCTTATAACTTGTTCATTCAGATATTTGTGAATTGAACGGAGTTTTAACCCGAGGTGGCAATCGATATTTCATTACATTCATTGATGATGCCTCTAGATATACTTATGTATATTTACTAAGGCATAAAGGTGAAGCCTTTGACATGTTCAAAGTCTATAAAATGGAAGTCGAAAATCAATCGGGATTTAAAATCAAAGTTCTAAGGAGTGATCGTGGTGGTGAATACTTTCCTCTTGAATTTAATCAATTCTGTGAGGAGAATGGTATCATACACCAGAAAAGTGCTCCATACACTCCTCAACAGAACGGTTTGGCTGAAAGAAAGAATAGGAGTTTAGTTGTCATGCTAAATGCAATGTTAATAAACTCTGGTTTGCCAAAGAATTTATGGGGAGAAGCCTTATTAACGGCCTGTCATATTCATAATAGAATTCCTTCTAAGAAGTTTAAGGTTTTTCCATATGAAATATGGAAGAAACGAAGACCAAATCTAAGTTATCTTAGAGTTTGGGGTTGTTTAGCCTATTATAGAGTACCGGATCCAAAGAGGACTAAGTTAGGGCCAAGAGCTCTTAAAGGTGTCTTTATTGGATATGCCGAAAACTCTAAAGCATATAGGATTCTAGATTTAGAATCCAATGTGGTTGTTGAATCTAGAGATGTTGAATTTCTTGAGAATAAATTCTTAAGAACAGATTCAAATCAAAGTTCAACAAGTGAGAGTTTGAATGATCCTATTGTTGGTGATTTTACTAATGATCCTTCTAGTGTTGATGATCCATATCAAGATTCTCCAACTGAGGTTATGAGAAGTCAACGTGCTAGAAAGGAAAAGTATTTACATCCGGACTTCATTTCTTCGCAATCTATTACTTTCTTAGTTGAAGGTAATAGGACAAAGGTGTTTAATCAAATACCTATTGTATTAAGCGTTTAAGATGATCCAAAATCCTATAAGGAGGCGATGCAATCGAGAGATGCATCATTTTGGAAGGAAGCTATTGATGATGAGATGAATTCGTTATTGTCTAACAATACGTGGATTCTCGCTGATTTGCCTCCAAGTTCCAAAGCTATTGGATGTAAATGGGTATTTCGCAGGAAATACAATACGGATGGTTCACTTCAAACTTTCAAGGCTAGATTAGTAGCCAAAGGCTTTAGACAACGAGATGGGATAGACTATTTTGACACATATGCTCCTGTAGCAAGAATAACATCCATTAGAGTGTTGATGGCATTAGCATTCATTAATAACTTGGTTATTCATCAAATGGATGTTAAGACTGCATTTCTCAATGGTGATTTAGACGAGGAAGTCTATATGGAACAACCGGAAGGTTTTGTACTTCCGGGGAATGAGCACAAAGTGTGCAAATTGATAAGGTCATTGTATGGACTGAAATAAGCACCGAAACAATGGTATGAAAAGTTTGACACTATCATTTTAAAGGATGGTTTCCGACATAATGGTGCAGATAAGTGTGTATATTCCAAGTTTACAGACAAATATGGTGTTACTATTTGTTTGTACGTGGATGATATGCTTATTATCGGTACTAATATGGAAGGAGTAAATGAAACTAAGAAGTATTTAACTTCACAATTCCAAATGAAAGATTTGGGTGAGGTAGATACTATCTTAGGAATTAAGGTGTCCAAACATAGTGGGGGGTTTTGCTCTTTGTCAATCTCATTACATAAACAAAGTGTTGAACAAGTTCAAATACTTGGAGATCAAAGAAGCAAACACACCATTCGATGCCTCATACAAATTGACTGGTTATACCGGTAGAGCGGTGGCACAATTAGAATATGCTAGTGCGATTGGTAGTTTGATGTATGCTATGCATTGCACTAGACCGGATATTGTCTTTGCGGTGTGTAAATTATCAAGGTATACTAGTAATCCTAGTATAGATCATTGGAAGGCAATCGGGCGAGTACTTGGATACTTGAATAGGACTATGAGTTACGGATTGTTTTATAATAATTTTCCAGCCGTGTTAGAAGGTTATACTGATGCTAGTTGGATAACTAGTGTTGGTGATAACAAGTCTACTACGGGTTGGATATTTACATTGGGTGGTGGTGCTGTTTCTTGGGCTTCAAAGAAACAGACATGCATAACTCATTCTACAATGGAATCCGAATTCATAGCATTGGGTTCTGCAGGTAAAGAAGCGGAATGGCTGAGAAATCTTTTATTGGATATAGAGTTGTGGCCACAACCGATGCCAGCCATTTCTTTACACTGTGATAGCCAAGCAACGATGTCTAGAGCTTATAGTAAAATCTATAACGGAAAATCTAGACATGTCAGCCTTAGGCATGATTATGTAAGGCAATTGATAACTGATGGTGTAATAGCCATTGTGTACGTCAGATCCTGTAATAACCTGGCGGATCCGTTGACAAAGAGTCTATCAAAAGACTTGGTACAGAGTACATCTTTAGGGATGTGATTGAGACGTATGGGATAAGTTCACTTGTGATAGAAACCCAACCTTGTCTAGCATACCACTAGCCAAAGGTTCAATGGGTAACAACAAGTCACAAAGTGAGGTATTAAAGCACTACGATTGATCTTTAAAGAATCAAGCCGCATGATATTGATCTTTAAAGAATTGGAATGTTAGTGTTAAAGGAGGGTGAGTGTTCATTGCACTCTTAATGAAGGATTAAGAGGAATTATCTTAATCTTCACCTATATGAACATGGGAAGTGGTGCCGCTTCAACAAGCAATGATCTTGAAATGTTCATGAATACTAGGGGTAGCACAAGGCCATAAAGTGCGGTTTAAAATGGACTTCGATTGAGAGTGTGGTTTCATGTGTATAATGTTTCCGGTTCTAGCACATAGGAATCTGATTCAAGGCTTTTTAGCTATCATGATTTCGTTAGAACTTTGAGATGTTATACTAATAAGAGGTTCAAATCGAAAGATACTTCTTAAATGCATGAAATGTCATAAGTTGCTTTACAAACTAAGTGGGGGATTGTTATAATAGTTTGTAAAGGCAATGGAACGAAGAATGAATGTTTGAGATCAAAGATGAAGGTGAAATGGTGTTGGAATAAGCAAGAATAGCTTGACTCATGACTTGGATCGATCCATGTATCAAATGGATAGATCTATGTGGCTTGAAAATGAAGTTGAGTATTCTGCCGGACATAGATCGATGACATCGATCGATCGATGTAAATCACATCGATCGATCGATGTGATTTACATGCAGAGATCGATGTCTGACTGAGGACATCAATCGATGACATCGATCGATCGATGTCACATACATCGATCGATCGATGTCCAGAGTGCAGGGTTCGATGTTGAACTGAGGACATCGATCGATCACATCGATCGATCGATGTCCTGACAGACGTGATTTTTCATGGAAATTCACATCTTTTGCACCAAAAGACATGTCCAATCGCCATGCAACCTCTTCCAACGACTTCCTGGAGTTTGAGAGCCTATAAATAGGCTATTATAACCCATTAGAAATCTGATCTTGCAACATATACAATCAAGCATTCCATATTCTTCTTCTTGCTCAAGAACACTCTTGTTTTCACAAAGTTCATTGTTTCTCAATCCTATTTGGTGAGGATTAGAGATTGTTGGCTGTTGTATCCTAGGAGGAAGTTTGCCTATAACCCTGCAGCATCTAGTGGGGGCAAATATTCCTTACGGAAAGTGTGTATACACGCCTCAAGCCAAGTTACATTTTTCTTGCTCTCTTGTTGCAGTCTTGTTTCCCTATCTTCTTAACATGACACACTCATCCTTGACTTTAGAATATGATGGCATAAAACAAAATGACTCATTAAATTGGTTGCGCTTCTTATACTGTGAAGTAGCAGTTGATCAACACAGCTTGACGCATCGTTATGTGTCATCGAGAAACTTCTTATATTGTGAAGTAGCAGTTGATCGACACAGCTTGACGCATCATTATGGGTCATCGAGAAACAACCTTTGTGTGTTTCTAACGCATGAGTATGGTTGCGTATATCCGACCTCTTTATACCCCGCTATACACGAAAGACTCTAAGTTAGTGGGGGTACTGTTGTTGTTCCCCAATACTTTTCCACTGGCCATTGTTAAAATTTACAAACACCAAGCATTTTTTACTGCCCCATTTGCATGTCGTGTAAATTGAATGAAACTATACTCAATACGTAAGATGACATAGTAAAGTGTATATTATCCATAATATACCTTTGGGATCAAAAAAGAGTGAACCAACCCTAAATTTTGAATGTCGGCAAAACGTAATAAAGGCTAGAAACATTCACGTTTAACTTATAGGTTAAACATTAAAGAATGACATGGTGAACTTGAAGTTATATTGAAAAGTTCAAGTGCATGTCTAAGATGAGTACCACAAAAAAACAAATACAGTAATTACATCTTTGAAAACAATAATACTTAATGATTGTTGATTTTGAAGAGGTGGGGATGTCAAAGAAGCTCTTTGTGACACCGTAAGTCTAATATTGCTATAGAAGTCTATTTATTGGGCTTTAAACCGCAAGCATAAGAAAAAAAAAAATAATAGTGCAAGCAGAACAATAAATTGAGATGAGATTCGAATTTTAAATGCGTAGGTCAGATATGTTTGGAATTCGTGATATAAATTAAATTAAGGATGACATCAAGAAATTTTTTAACTCTTTAGTAGTTTGAAGTCTGAGTCGTATTAGTATACTGGATTTGTTCAACTTTGATATTGATCTTTTGCCGGAAGAAAAGGCTCCCATCACGTGTAGAAACAGAAAGGATAAAAGAGCCCAAATGTATAGGTCAGTGGTATTCAGGTAAAGAGTTGATCCAAAAGAGACATAGTTCGATTTTAAGAACGCACACAATATAGATGTTTCACTGCTGTCTGTGCCAAAGGTCCAATTTGCAGTAGACATTCGGCGTGTTTGTGTATTACATCTCCCAACTTACGAGACTACTGAGATTCTGATTTATATCTTTTACCATACTTTTTGCACCTGAGACGATAGAGACATTCAGGACAAGGTATGTCCTTTTGTTTTACGAAGGTATGTGTTGAAAAAAAGAAAAGAAATTAGTATTAAATACATTTGTTGCAAAAAATATAATAAAAAAATTAATTAACCAGTCAGTTTAGTAAGAATTAGGATCACCTCACCCATTTTCTTCTCACCTCATGCGTCACCGCACGATACGTGTCAGTAGGGAGGGGTGGTGAAGCTAGATGAGAGTCACCAGTATCTAGCCTCACCATCCCACTCTATTTGTCACGTAGGGTGAGGAGAAAGTGTATGAAATGATCTCATCCCGTTTAGTGAGGGGCAATCAATTTCCCCACTAAATGAAAACCTAAATGTTGCCTACAATCTCTTCCCCATTTTCAGCCGTTATCAATCCTAAACAACAACAACAACAACAAAAAACTTTTACCCCTTTAAATTATTTCCCCCTCCCAGCCGTTTGCCCAAAACATTGAAGCAAAAGAAGACCAAAAAAAAAAGTTAACCCCTCTTTTTTCCCAGCGTCCAGCAACAGCAACAAAGAAAAATATATTCTTCCCTCTGCAGCCAAGCCACTCAAAGAAGAAAAGAAAAGGAATTTCACCCTTAACCCCTTTGTAACCATGTGCACCAAGTAGGAGAAAAAGAAAGAATACTTGGTGGCTTCAATCTATCTCAAATTTGTTTACGGTATAATATACAAATAAATGTGAGTAATCTCTTTATACTTGCTATATTTTGTGAAAAATCTATAAATTATTATAGTATGGACTTTAGATCATGCATTCGTATATGTGGTTGAATAGATGAATGTATATACATGTTCGTAAGTAACTTTGGTGTATTTACTATGATTTTGGCAAATTATATTTCTATATTTTCGGTACTAACTTGGATCATGCATTAGTACTTTTGAATTTCATAGATGAATTTTATATATATTTGCACCATTTGTATATATGTAGATATATATGAATTAGGAGTAAGTAACTTTACTCTACTTTCTATGTTGTCTTATAAAACTTATGAATTATGTTGATAATAAATTAGATCATACATGTATACAATGTTGTCTTCATAGATGCTTGGATGTATATATGTATATCATATGTATGCGATAAGTAGGTGATGACCGAGAGGATATGGAAGGTGATACAAAATGAGTATTTCCAAATCTATTTTCAATTCTCATAAACGTATTGTGTATTCATGCCAATTCTCAAAATGCACTACGAATGCATAGGGCAGGCGATGTGGTATTTTTTTTAAAGCTTTATTTGGTGACATTTTATCATATATACAATTAAATATGTTGCCTGCATGTTACGAGTAAATCAAACATTTCTCAATTCACAGAAGTTATGTGAATGGCAGCCGATGTTGTACTTGTGTATTTGAGATGAGAGTTTGAAAACTGGCCGAAGATTTCCATTTGTAAATTGATAATGGAGGCCAATTAATGATATTTTGGAGTATATTATTTATGTGAAATTTATATTTGTATACAAATGATTGAGTTATTTATAAAACTAAGACCAAAGTACCCTGCGTCTAACACTAATGTGGTGATTTGAATTTGAAGAATGAAATAGTCTCAGTCATAAACTGTAATCTGAAAGGAGGGGAAAAAATAATAAATGATCCCATGTTATTTAAATTAACAAACAGTAATAGCTGACACAATAATTTTCTTAAAGTAACACTTATTAAATGCTGAAAATATCAAATATAACAGTGCACAAAATTGGAAATTTCTTTCTTCGAGTATGCTAAAAGTTTCAGCATTGAAGTAGGAGAGACACAACTTTATTCTTCTCTCGTAACCAAATGCATGCCAAAATTGGAAGAAACAATTTCTCGTATAAGTTATGCAAATTGCAACCTGCACTGTGCAGCACACAATACATCTTCGCTTGTTACGTAACAAAGAAATGAAATAGCATATAGGATTCTCTGCTATAAGTTTGTCTATCCTTTTATCCGTTATTTGATTGTTAGTACTGGTGGTTCTGAAATACGATTTTCATTTAAAGTTTTTGAACTTACAAGATTTTGTACTCTAGTTAAGTATATTTAAATAAATATATCTGGTCACGCCAAAATTTATATAAAATTTACTATGTGAAATAGTTACTAGATGCTTTTTACGAAAAAAAACAATTGTAGAAGTCACCATATTAAAATTAAAAACAAACAAAAGAATCTGAACATTAAATTCGTGAACGTGGTCGCCAGCCGCTGAAACAATTCTCGTCCACTCATAGAGCTGTACATCAAAGTTTATTTACTCAGATAGTACACATGAGAAGATTTTAGACAAATTTGATAGGTCCATTCTGGACCCAAGTTTGGAAGACTAAGGACAGTTTCTGTTATTTTCCCCAAGAGTATGCTTTGGACGGATTAGCCTTCTCACTTTCTTTATTGAAACAATAATAATATGGGGTGTTTGGAAGCATTACTATTTATAATTTTATGGTTATTTATAATAACTTGTGACCTTTGACAGAGAATTTATGGATAATCTAAACCATCATTTACGACATAATTGTTGCCTTAAAATACTTATTTTTCTCTATTTGTGAATACTCAGCTTAGTTTTGTTTTTTAATAGCCCAGCTTCGTCCATAAAGCATTTATTCACTTCTAAAACTTCAGGACAATATCAGGCTAACCATATTCGTGAAACAGGAAAACAGAACAAATGCGTTCAGTTGGTATTCATGTTAAAAAATTTGTTCCAAAAAGTCGTAGCTTCGAACTGGGATACACACAAAGTGGGCGCATATTTGGGTTTGAATGGCCAAAGGCCTAAATTCGTTCCAATTGGATGTAAAGTTACAAGACCAGTTTGCAGTAAACTCCTTGGGTGGATTGGCAAGACGTTATCAATGTAGCACATAAATCTTAATTCACCTACTTCACGGAATTTGATGTAGTTTTGATCGAAGGAAAAGGAAAAAATAAGTGGAATTGTATTCTAAAGTATTTACTATTATAGTTCTTACGCAAAAGTAAATAGCAACCTCAACAAATATATCATCGTCACCCTATTTGACTGTATACGTGGACATCTAAAGTCTAGAAAGAAATGCTTATTAAAAAAAAAAGTTGAACCCAACCAGTAAGAATCTCTACCATACCAACCAGTAAGAATCTCTACCATATCCAGTCTCAAAGAAAGGTAATGTAGGGAGGTAAATCAGGTATCTAACGGCCCGCTAGCAGTAGCTTGGTCATTTAGACAATAGTCTGCATAAGAAGCATGCAGGCAAGAAGCTCACACAAGACTTTCTTGTTTTTGGCAAAAATTAAACCCCTGAACTCGAACCCCTCCCCGAATTGGACTATGTCCTAGGAACAGAAATGCTTATTTTAGCGTGGACGTATAATATACTTACTTTCGTGTTTTTGTCTAATCAAAATAATTATAATACTGAATAAATGCATGACTTTTATCCCTGAAAAGAAGATTACCTTTTTAGACTGCCTACTTTTCAAAAGTTCAACAACCACCGTGGTAGAAATTATTGGAAAGTATAAGAATACATGGTCAATCATTGAGCTCCGAAATATTAGAATTAACAGTTAATACCCTGCGTCGTATATTCAGTAACAAATCTACCTTTAGCAAAAATAAGACTAACTTCCACCTCTATATTTTTTGTACGAAATCAATCTTTTACCATAAGGACAGAAAACCACATTTACAATAACCAGGGGAAAGCTAGAGAATTACTTTAGAGAACACAAGAAAAAAAAGGAAAATACAAAAATGAAAGAAAATGATATTCATTATCTGAATCTATTTCATCAGTAATCCTATCTTATCACTAGAATTCTGTTAATATTATTTTGAGGTTTGTTAATCTTAAACTTGATAACGCAATAAGTTAGAAGAGTGAACGAAGGATGAAAGAGAATTGATAAGATACCATACCATGACTCCGAAGGCGAGTCCAGCAACGACGGAGTTCCCAACGGAGACGGCGGCAAGTTCAAGTTCACCGACGAGACCGGCAAAAGTCTGGGTGATAGCACCGAGCGAAAACTGAAATACTGCCGTAAGGATTGCCGGACCAGCTATCAGCCACAGAGCCTTCGACTCTCGGCCGAATTTCCGAACAATTCCGGCGTTTTCTCCGTCTTCTTCATTTTGATATTGAAGAAGCGGCTTCGTACTATTCTCCATTAAAACTTGGAAAAGTGGTAGGCGGCTCCAAAGTCCAAACCGCTTCGGCCGCACATAAAATACTTTTGTGCTGAGTTGGTTACACACGGAGCCAAAATGAATGGGATATTTCAGTAGCTGGTGAAGATAAATATACTAAATTACCCCTTATTCCGTAATCACTACTATGCTTACCATTATTGGTGTGTGGTTGCACGTGACTTAAAGAAGGACCGTGGGATATTGATGGCTATAAAAGGTCAGATATCGAAAACTCGATTGTGATTTAATGAATTTCTTATTTTAGTATACTTATGTCATCTATCAATCTTATTCCCTATTTTCGTTCCAATGGAATCAAAGATATACTCATCATTGACTTTAGAATATGATGACATAAAACAAAATTACTCACTAAATTAGTTGCGCTTCTTATGTTGTGAAGTAGCAGTTGATCGACACACCTTGACGCATCATTATGGATCATCGAGAAACAACATTTGTGTGTTTCTAACGCATGAGTATGGTTGCGTATATCCGATCTCCTTATACCCGACATACACGAAAGACTCTAAGACAGTGGGATAATGTTGTTGTTGTAGTATCAATCTTATTCCCCAATGCTTTTCCACTGGCCATTGTTAAAATTTACAAACTCCAAGCATTTTTGCTGCCCCATTTGCATGTCGTGTAAATTGAATGAAACTATACTCAATACGTAAGATGACATAGTAAAGTGTATATTATCCATAATATACCTTTGGGATCAAAAAAGAGTGAACCAACCCTAAATTTTGAATGTCGGCAAAACGTAATAAAGGCTAGAAACATTCACGTTTAACTTATAGGTTAAACATTAAAGAATGACATGGTGAACTTGAAGTTATATTGAAAAGTTCAAGTGCATGTCTAAGATGAGTACCAAAAAAAAAAAACAAATACAGTAATTACATCTTTGAAAACAATAATACTTAATGATTGTATTGGAATATTAGACATTAATTTGATTAGATATGGTGTATATGGTAGATATGGTGTATATGGTAGATATTTAAGATGTGTATATTCTTGATTTGATTGTAATTATGGTTGTACATTTGATAGCTTGATTATAGGGCCTAGCTTAATTGTAGGAGTTTGTAGAAGTTTTGTTTCTTATACATTGTAAGCAATTTTGGTAATGAGAATTAATACGTGATTGCACGTTTTCTTCATGGTATCAGAGAGATAACCCTAATCTATACTCTTCGCCGTCCTTAACTGTCCGGTGGCAAGATGGTCGTCGCCAACGTTTCCAGCGACGCCGCTGACACCACCACTGTCACTCTCACCACCACCGATCATAAGTCCGCATACTACTTACATCCATCTGATCATCCTGGTCTCCTGTTTGTCACTCAACCATTAGGTGAGAATGGTGAAAATTATTTCGTTTGGCGAAAGGCGTTTGTCAATGCTTTGCGATCCAAGAATAAAGCAGGCTTTGTCGATGGCACCATCCAGCGTCCGGATGTTGCCTCTGCTAATTTTTCTGTCTGGCAGCAGTGCAATGCGCTGGTGTTATCATGGTTGTCTAACTCACTTGTGAAAGAGCTTCAAGGGGCCGCTGCCCATGCGGAGACTGTCCGAGAAGTCTGGGTTGATTTGGAAGAGCGATTCACACAAGGTGTGGATGCTCGTATCTATGAGTTACGTCGTGCCATAGCTTCTCTTCGCCAAGAGAGAAGCACCGCCACTGTCTATTATGGACGACTCAAGGCTCTTTGGGGAGACCTCCAATCTTTTGATAAAATCCCGATGTGTAGTTGTGGCCTCTGTACGTGTGGTCTGTCCAAGGCCATGGAGAAAATTCGCGAGAAAGAGATGGTCTTCGACTTTCTCATAGGACTAGATGAGACCTTCGGAACGGTACGTTCTCATATTCTGAGCATTGATCCCCTTCCTTCTCTTGGACGCGCATATGCCATTGTAGCGCAGGAAGAAAAGCAACGTCACGTGGCTCAGAGTCTCGTTCCCCAGTTTGATGCGGCAGCTCTGGCCACCTGGCAGCCATCCCAGGACAATCGCCCAACAAACTGGCAAAGCCCTCAGTATGGCCGATCCTCCAGAACGAAGGGAAAAGGAGAGCGTCCGCGATGCAGCCACTGTGGTAAAGTAGGTCATTTTCGTGAGACATGTTTAGATTTAATTGGTTACCCTGCCGATTAGAATCGCAGTCGTCGAAGTAAGACTTCTACAGGTTCGGGCCAGTCACCAGCCGCAGTGGCGGCGAAGGGAATGGCAGCCTCTGCCATTCTCGATTCTCAGGCGGCGGCCCCCACTTTTGCCAGACTTACTCTTGCTCAGCAACAGCAGTTGGCGCAGTTCATCGATCATCTAAATGGAGGTAATTTTGCCTCTCACTTGCCGACCCCAGGCAAGCCGGACTCGGGTATAGTCTCTTCTCTCTCTGCGTCAAGGTCTCGTTGGATATTGGACAGTGGTGCTAATGCACATATTGTCAATGATCTATCTTTGCTTACGTCTATTACCACTGATAAATTAACTGCTACCGTCCAAATTCCGAATGGTGAGCATGTTGCTGTTCGTGCGGTTGGTACCGTGCGACTGTCAGATGCCGTGATGCTTCATGGTGTCTTGGGTGTTCCGGAATTTTCTTTCAATCTAATTTCTGTCAGTCGTTTGGTCAAGGATTCGAGATGTGCACTAACGTTTGGCCCTGATCTTTGTGTTATGCAGGAGATACCCTCGAGGAAGCTGATTGGAGTGGATAGGCAGCATGATGGCCTCTATCACTTTGTGTCCCATTCGGCCGCTGCTGCACACGCCAGTGTCCAATCTTCCGCGTCTCTTTGGCATTGTCGCATGGGTCACCTTCCTGTGTCCAAATTTTGTTTCCTTCTGTCTATTTTAGTTACCAATAAAGATGTTCTCTGTGATGCTTGTAATCGTGCTAAGCAAACTCGTTTACCTTTTCCTGCTAGCACTAGTGTTACTAGTCATATTTTTGAATTGATACACTGTGACATTTGGGGGCTGTATAAAACATCTAGCATGTCTGGGGCGCGTTATTTCTTAACAATTGTTGATGATTACAGTCGTAGTACTTGGGTGTATTTGATGAAATCTAAGTCTGACACTTGTCGTTTCCTGTTACATTTTTTGCGTTGGGTATATACACAGTTTGGACGTCCAGTCCAACGGGTCTGCAGTGATAATGGGTTGGAATTCACGAGTCATATTATTCGCACTTACTTTGCAGAACATGGAATTGATACCCAAACTTCTTGCGTTCACACCCCACAACAAAATGGTGTAGTTGAACGCAAACATAGACACATTCTAGAAGTTGCTCGTGCTCTTCGTTTTCATGCCAATTTGCCTGTGTGTTTTTGGGGGGAATGTATTCTTACTGATGTGTATCTTATCAATCGTATGTCTGCTGCACCTCTTCAAAATAAGACACCCTATGAACTGTTAGTTGGTCACTTGCCTTCCTATAATCATCTTCGTGTTTTTGGTTGTCTCTGTTATGGGTACACGTATCATGGTCCTCGCGACAAGTTTGCTCCCCGCTCTGCTCCTGGTATTTTTATTGGTTATCCACATACTCAAAAGGGTTACAAAATCTTTGACATTTCGAGTCGTCAAGTATATGTCAGTCGTGATGTTACGTTCTATGAAGATATTTTCCCTTTTTCCACACAAACCAGTCTTGATTCTGCTTCAGATCACCTTCATATTTCTTCTCCTGCAGCCAACTGGGACATCATTGTCCCCGACTTTTCGTCCGTCGGCGACCAACCCCCCGTCCGGTCGCCCAGTCCTCCGTCGGCTCCATCCGCCGAGTCCAGCCAGTCTCAGCCGACGGCCACGTCTTCGCCGTCGGCTCCCACTGAATCCGTGCCACCTCATTCTCGTAGCCTATGTACTCGTCAACTCCCACGTCGTCTTACAGATTTCGATGTTGCTTTGCCTCCGTCCCTTGTGCCATCCGATGCTTCCACCACTCCTGCAGCAAACTCCACGGTATTTCCCTTATCCAGCTATCTTTCCTACGCTCGTTTATCATCATCTTATTATGGTTTGATTGCGGCCATCACTGATGGCGATGAGCCAGTTTCTTTCAAGCAGGCAGTTAAGCATGCGCATTGGCGCGATGCGATGCAGCGTGAGATCGCTGCACTTGAGGCTAACCATACCTGGACTATTGTACCATTACCTCCAGGTAAACTCACCATTGATTCTAAATGGGTCTATAAGATCAAGTATAATCCTGATGGTTCCGTTGAGCGTTATAAGGCTCGTTTGGTAGCACGTGGGTATACCCAAGTTGAGGGTGTTGATTTTCATGAAACATTCGCCCCCGTAGCTAAGTTAGTCACAGTTCGATGTCTCTTAGTCGTTGCAGTTGCCCGTGGTTGGTATATTCACCAACTTGATGTCAATAACGCTTTCTTACATGGTGATCTTACTGAAGATGTTTATATGCGTATTCCGCCCGGCTTTTCTCGTCAGGGGGGAGAATCATGTTTTTAAATTGCAAAAGTCTTATATGGTTTAAAACAAGCTTCACGGAACTGGTATGCGAAGTTCACCTCCTCGTTACTCTACCTCGGGTATTCTCAGTCTCATGCTGATCCATCTCTCTTTAATTTCGCCACTGCCTCTTCTACAGTTGTTGTCTTAATCTATGTTGATGATGTTATTGTTGCTGGAAATGAGCTTTCGCGAATTGAGGCTCTTAAGTCCTATCTTGGTCATAAGTTTAAGATCAAGAATCTTGGCCCTCTTAAGTATTTTCTTGGCATTGAGGTGGCTCGCTCTTCTGCTGGAGTTGTTTTGAATCAGCGTAAATATGTCCTCGATATTCTCAAGGAGTGCGGCCTACTTGGAGGACGCCCAACGTCCATGCCCATGGATCAAAAGGAGCAATTTTCGGACACTTCACCTCTTTTGGATGATCCTGTTTTTATCGTCGCATTGTTGGTTGTTTGCTTTATCTTACGGTAACCCGCGCTGATATTTGTTTTGCGATTAACACTCTTAGTCAGTATATGCATACCCCCCGCAAATGTCATTTGGATGCTGTCTTTTATTTACTGCGCTATCTTAAGAGTGCCCCAGGTCAAGGTTTATTCTTTCCTACTCAGTCTCAGTTAAATCTACATGTTTATTGTGATGCCGATTGGGCTGGTTGTCCTATTACACGTCGTTCTACTTCTGGGTATATGGTCTTTCTTGGTAACGCCCTTGTGTCTTGGCGCTCCAAGAAACAACCTGTTGTATCTCGTTCTTCTGCTGATGCCGAGTACCGTGCTATGGCTCATGCTACTAGTGAGATTGTGTGGTTACGTCAACTTCTTGATGATCTCGGCGTTCCTGTTACGCGCCCAGTCGCCCTCCGTTGTGAAAATCAAGCTGCCTTACACATTGTGGCTAATCCAGTTTTTCATGAACGCACAAAACATATTGAGATTGATTGCCATTTTGTTCGACAACACTATGTCAATGGCGTTGTGCATCCGTGCAAGGTTCCTGGTCTCCATCAACTTGCTGATGGGTTTACTAAGGCTCTTGGTCCTGAGCTTTTTCGGCGGTTTAGTGGCAAGTTGGGCATGCTCGATATCCATGCGCCAACTTGAGGGGGAGTATTGGAATATTAGACATTAATTTGATTAGATATGGTGTATATGGTAGATATTTAAGATGTGTATATTCTTGATTTGATTGTAATTATGGTTGTACATTTGATAGCTTGATTATAGGGCCTAGCTTAATTGTAGTAGTTTGTAGAAGTTTTGATTCCTATATATTGTAAGCAATTTTGGTAATGAGAATTAATACGTGATTGCACGTTTTCTTCAGATTGTTGATTCTGAAGAGGTGGGGGATGTCAAAGAAGCTCTTTATGACACCATAAGTCTAATATTGCTATAGAAGTCTATTTATTGGGCTTTGAACCGCAAGCATAAGAAAAAAGATAATAATAGTGCAAGCAGAACAATAAATTGAGATGAGATTCGAATTTTAAATGCGTAGGTCAGATATGTTTGGAATTCGTGATATAAATTAAATTAAGGATGACATCAAGAAATTTTTTAACTCTTTAGTAGTTTGAAGTCTGAGTCGTATTAGTATATTGGATTTGTTCGACTTTGATGTTGATCTTTTGCCGGAAGAAAAGGCTCCCATCACGTGTAGAAACTGAAAGGATAAAGGAGCCCAAATGTATAGGTCAGTGGTATTGAGGTAAGGAGTTGATGCAAGAGAGACAACGTTCGATTTTAGGAACACACATAATATAGTTGTTTCACTACTGTCTGTACCAAAGACTTAATTTGCAGTGGACACATTCGACGTGTTTGTGTATTACATCTCCCAACCTACGAGACCACTGAGCTTCTGATTTATATCTTCTACCATACTTTTTGCAGCTGAGACGATAGAGACATTCAAGACAAGGTATGTCCGTTTGTTTTACGAACGTATGTGTTGAAAAAAAGAAAAGAAATTAGTATTAAATACATTTGTTGCAAAAAAATATAATAAAAAATTAATTAACCAGTTAGTTTAGTGAGGGTTAGGATCACCTCACCCACTTTCTTCTCACCCCATACGTCACCGCATGATACGTGTCAGCAGGGAGGGATGTTGAAGCTAGATGAGAGTCAGCAGTATCTAGGCTCATTATCCCACTCTACTATTACGTGAGGTGAGGAGAAAGTATATGAAGTGATCTCATCCTGTTTAGTGAGAGGCAGTCAACTTCCCTACTAAATGAAAACCTAAATGTTGCCTACAATCTCTTCCCCACTTTCAGCCGTTATCAATCCTAAACAACAACAACAACAAACTTTTACCCCTTCAAATTATTTCCCCCTCCCAGCCGTTTGCCCAAAACATTGAAGCAAAAGAAGACCAAAAAAAAAAAAAGTTAACCCCTCTTTTTTCCCAGCGTCCAGCAACAGCAACAAAGAAAAATATATTCTTCCCTCTGCAGCCAAGCCACTCAAAGAAGAAAAGAAAAGGAATTTCACCCTTAACCCCTTTGTAACCAAGTGCACCAAGTAGGAAAAAAAATACTTCGTGCCTTCAATCTATCTCAAATTTGTTTACGGTATAATATACAAATCAATGTGAATAATCTCTCTATACTTGCTATGTTTTGTGAAAAATCTATAAGTTATTATAGTATGAACTTTGGATCATGCATTCGTATATGTGGTTGAATAGATGAATGTATATACATGTTCGTAAGTAACTTTGGTGTATTTACTATGATTTTGGCAAACTATATGTCTATATCTTCGGTACTAACTTGGATCATGCATTAGTACTTTTGAATTTCATAGATGAATTTTATATATATTTGTACCATTTGTATATGTGTAGATATATATGAATTAGGTGTAACTTTACTCTACTTTCTATTTTGTCTTATAAAACTTATGAATTATGTTGGTAATAAATTAGATCATGCATGTATACAATGTTGTCTTCATAGATGCTTGTATATATGTATATCATATGTATGCGATAAGTAGGTGATGACCGAGAGGATATAGAAGGTGATACAAAATGAGTATTTCCAAATCTATTTTCAATTCTCAGAAATGTATTGTATATTCATGCCAATTCTCAAAATGCAGTACGAATGCATAGGGCAGGTGATGTGGTATTTTTTTTGTGACATTTTTTCATATATACAATTAAATATGTTGTCTGCATGTTACGAGTAAATCAAACTTTTCTCAATTCTCAGAAGTTATGTAAATGGCACCCGATGTTGTATTTATGTATTTAAAATGAGAGTTTGAAAACTGGCCGAAGGTTTCCATTTGTAAATTGATAATAGACGCCAATTAATGATATTTTGGAGTATATTATTTATGTGAACTTTATATTTGTATATATATAAGAAGTGAGTTTAGCAAGTATTTGAAATAGGTGGCCGAAAGTTACACAAATATTTATATTAAGTGATATCGGCCTCCACTATTTAATGGTATAATTTTCAGCAATATGGGATTTCACAAATGCATATGCTGCCGAATACACAAATATATATATATATATATATATATATATATATGTGTGTGTGTGTGTGTGTGTATGTGTGTGGGGATAATATTTTTGATATTGTGTATGTATGGCCGAATGTAAGTTTGTATATATGTGGTTCGGATGTATTACAAACTATACATTTGGGCCGACAATTTGTTGCTTATTTGGTTGTGTGCTGTGCTGTCGGCCACTTTCATTTACATTGCTGTGAAAATATTTGGTAGATTCTTGTGATATGTATTACACAATGTGGTGCATAATTATGTGGCCCAGTTTATAGTCATAGATATATATACATTAATTTGCATTTGAAGCTCAGTAATAGGCGGCAGCCGTATTTTTTAATACATATATACATGAATTGAGTTGAGAATTTGTATATTGTGTGTATAATTGCATTTTACTGTGAATACAAATATAGGCATATGAATGGTTAATAGTGATATAAGTATGTGACCGAGTCTTGGCTTTTAGATTTGGAAGAATATGAATTTCGGTCTGGGATGAAAGAAGTGGGCCGAGTGAGATACGTGCACGTATATATGTATATATGTACACGTATTGGCGTAGGCATACGTATGTGTATATGTACACGGCTGAGATTGGACTTATTGGTATTAGTGGTAATTTTAGAAATTATTTGGACTATTTGTTTGGCTGAATTTGGGTCATTTTAGTAATTGTGGGTTTTCTTTGTAATTTTGGCTAACCTTTGACATTTGGAAAATTATGGAACATTTGAAAAATCGTTTTGAACATCGTGCGTTGCATATTTTGATATTCACCTTTACATGAAAAATATATCGCTAAGCTAGATTGGTTCCGAACAAACGGGACGTCCGAGCATATTGGTTATTTTAGTATATAGAGCACTCGGGCACATTTGACCGTCAATCGGGCCGTCCGAGCATATTGGCTATTTTGGTATGTTGAGCGCTCAGACACATTTGACCGCCGATTGAGCCGTCCAGACACATTTGACTATTTTGATAGGCCGCCTGTGACACATTTGACCATCGGGGGGATCAATTCATAAGTCTTGCGATATAAGTCACTTGTAAGGAAAATGCCATGGCCATTGCATTGAAAATCGACTCGATATTTGGATTTTGGACCGGTTAAGCCGGATTTGGACAATTGGTATTGGACCGGTTCGAACCGGACATCGTATTTGTATTTGAGCATTTGATTGAATAGTTTTGTATCGAACTTCGCATTGGAAACTTTGGAATTTTGGTATCGAACTTTCCATCGCATTGATTTGGAAATTGCATCATTGATTTTTGACTTGGACTAACATTTGATTGACTATCGTTTGACTTGATTATTAGTCTATTCATTGACCTTGTTTCTTGTTTGTTATAGGAACACAATAGTAAATTTATTTGCAAATGAAAAGCATGTTATTTTCTACATTGTTATTTATTTACACTTGTTTTTCCGTGCATGATCTCATGGTAAGTATAGTGAGGTTATTTGCTGGGCGACTTGTTGATCGTACCACCCTCCCCCTATTTTTTTTTCAGATGATAATGAGTTCGAGTGGGTTTACGTAGAGGACAACTTGGACCAAGAGGGTTGATCGTAGCTACTGAGGATATTGAGGAGTTAGAGACATTTGGATTTTCAGTTCGAGACAGTTGGGATTTAGCAGTTATTTATTTTAATTATTCCGACCTTGTAATAGTTTTGACCTAGACTTTTGACATTCATTTATGATATTGATGATTTGAAAGATTTTATTTCGACTTCTGCTGACGAGTATTTGTATCGATTTTGACGCCTTGTATTTCTTTAACAAAATACGACGGATGAGTCGTTTCGAGTACTAGGGCTCGAGACGGGTCGTTACATTTTGATACAACAAAAGATAAAAAGAAATTGACATATAGCTCCCTATTCTAATGATTCTACCGATTTCTCGACGAACTTAAACAACTATCCTTTCACGAAGGGAAAAAAGAAACCCGTAAACAACCGTTCTCTGAAAGATCTGGGCTTTAGATTTTAGATTTGGCGATTATCAAGTGTATCGGGTCATTTTTCTAAAAGCGACGACTTCTCATTTTCATTTCCCAGATACTGTTTAGTGGATTTCCTAACCTATTAAGTTTATCATCCTCATTCATAAGATCATCACATGTATATTTTATTCTTTCTAAAATCGTATATATAGCAGAATATAGTGTCTGAATTGGTATTCATAGATAATACATAGAATACGGAGTACTTCTTTTCTTATAAAAATATTATCACAGTTTGATTATATCATAATTTATTTTAAATTATGTTAAAACTAAAGTGTGATAGTATTTTTGAAACAGAAGGAGGGCGATGTTTCAATGACCTGCAAATTATAAGCACATTTGGGGTTGAAACTGCAGACGTAGCTAAAACCATTGTAGTTGTCGACAAATATCATAGTTGTTTTGGTGAATTATTTTTTATACTATAGTTGTTACTCGTTAATAGATATTGTCAAAATATGATACTACAGTTCTTGAGCGATTCCAGGCCCTTAGCACCCTCTCGTTGATTTCTCTCTTGATCTTGTTGGCGCCGTCCTCTGCAAACTCATATTAAACCCAAATGCAGCTTTTTACTCTTCAGATTGGCCTCCAAGCAAAAAAATTATATGCCCCACGTCGTGGGTTACCGTAAAATTATCCACATTTTGTGTAAAGGTAGGTTCTTTGACGAGACGAGGTCGTGTTTGAACGAACTGATTGATTTTACGAAGAACGAGAATTCGGTTTCTTTGATTTATAAACACCATTTTCGTGCTTACCGGGTATTTAGATTTTCGTCTTTGGTGTTTGATATGATTCAGAAAATGTATTCCTAGAAAGGGTTGCTAAGGAACCGACTCTATGTATTTGATAATATGCATAAGTGCGGGCTATCAACTGAGCTTGCTTTCCTGCAATGCTTTGTTGAGTAGTTTGCTGAAAATCCGGGAGTATGATACCGTATTGTGTGTATATAAGCAGATTCTAAGAATGGGAGTCATCCCCGATATTTATACTTGTAGTATAATGCATATTCTAAGGCGGGCTTGGTTGATAGAGCATCAGAGTTCATGGACCAAATGGAGAAACAGATGGATTTGCAGATGAATGTAGTGGCATACCATTGTTTGATTAATGGGTACGCTGAGAAGGGGGATATGGATGGAGCAGAAAGAGCATTCAAGGTGATGAGTGAACGAGAGGTTTCGACGAATGCGGTGACAGACACACTATTGATTAAGGGTTACTGTAAGATAGGGAAGTTAATGGAAGCAGAGAATATTCTCAAAAAGATGAGGGGGGAAAGAGCGAGTCATTTGTTCGGGATGAGAAGTCACATGGGGTGCTTATTGATGGGTATTGACATATAGGGAACATTGACAATGCCATTTGTATTAAAGATGAGATGCTAGGGTTGGGATTAAGGATGAATACGTTCATTTGCAATTCTTTAATCAAAGGATATTGTAAACTTGGCCAAATTACTGAAGCTAAGCAAGTTTTAAGAAGTATGAAAGACTTGAACTCGAGACCCGACTCATACAGCTATACTACTTCTGTAAATGGTTATTGTAATGACGATCAAATGTGTGAGGCATCCAGCATGTATGATGGGTTGGTTAAAGAGGGCGTGCCTCCTACTGTAACCAACAACATCCTTTTGAAAGGTCTATGTCAAACTGATGACCTTGATGAGCTTTGCAGCTTTGGTTCTGGATGCTGAAAAGAGGCATCATTCCAGATAAAGTTGGATACACTACTCTTTTGGATGGATTTTTTGAGAAACTGGACTCCCAGAAAGCTCTAACAGTAAAAAAATGTGCTCTTGACAATGGTTTTGCCGAAAGTAATGTTCTATTCAGTACAATGCTCAGCGGGTTGGGTAAGTTGGGAAAAATGACTGAAGCAGAGGTCGTGTTTCTCCGGGTAATAGAATTTAGATGTTCACCAGATGAAGTAACTTATAGAACCTTACTTAACGGGTGCATTAAAACAGGCGACATAGAAAATGTGTCTAGAATAATGTATGCCATGGAAAAGGCAGGGTTTCCTGCTTCTATTGAAGCTTAAAACTCGTTTAGTAGTGGTCTCTTCATTGCTCGACAATCTAGCAAAGTTTCCAGTGTACTGTCTGATATGCAGACCCGATGATTGAAACCCAATATCATTACATACGGATCTCTCATTACTGGTTGGTTCAGGCAAGGAATGCTGCTTAAAGCTTTAAGTGCATATTCAGAGATGATTGCAAACGGTTTGGCTCCTAATATCAAAATACTGACAGTAACCGTCAGTGGTTTATACAGGCATCGAAGGATCAGTGATGCAACTACATTATTGCTAAAAGTAGTGGACCTCATACTAATCTCAGAGAGTTGTAGTGACCATTTAAGTCCTGATGGAGGAGAACAAGATGTGGATAAAATTGGTGTGATTAATGTAGCCATTGTCGGTTTGTGCAAAATTGGTGTGATTAATGAGGCCCAAGAAGTGATTAGAAATTTGTCTTGAAAGGGTTTTGTCCCAGATGAATCCACGTATAATACCATAATTCATGGATTTTCTATTGCGGGAGACATTGATGATGCGTTCACTTTACGGCAAGAGATGCTGAAAAATGATATTCCTACAAGTATTGTGGGCCTTTGTAACACTGAAAATCTTGCTCCAGCTCCAAGACTTTTTTACAAGCTCCATATGAAAGGCTTAGCTCCTAACCTGATAACATACAACACTTTGATTCATGGATGTTGTACAACTGGTAATACTAGAGAGGCTCTGGAACTGAAAGAGAAGATGACAAAAGAAGGTGTAGAAATACACATAATATACACAGTAATATGTATACATCAGTAGTACAATATCTTTAGGCATAAGTACATTTATTCTTTATTCTTTGGTAGTTATTAAGCAGATGAATTCTTTATTCATTTGTAGAATAGAGCCGTTAGAAGGATTCCTGCAAATTGTAAATATAGCCGTTGGTAGCTCAAACTCTTTCTATATAAGAAGAGTTCTTTGTACTTCAAAGAGTAAGACTGAATAATACTTTGATTCAGCCTCCAATCCATTCTTCAATATTTCTACATGGTATCAGAGCCATGGTTGAAGGGAAGAGAAGATTGGAAGTAAGTTTACCAAACGAATCTCTGAGCCTCAATTCTGAAAAGAAGAATTGAGAAGCGTTTGAAATCTCACCTGGATTATTTGCCTCAACAATATTCGAATGTTCCACAAAACTTATCTTCAACTTCGAGCATTTACTAAGAAGAAAAAGAAAAAAAACACTGCGAAAGCAAATGATTTCGTTGATGGTTGGAGGTCCAAATGCTGCCACAATTCCTTCTTCCAGGCAACTCTTCAAGGGCCATTTCGAACTCTGGCAGGTATCTTATGTGATGTTTTTATTGATATATTCAAAAACTCTCGTAGCTTCTTCTTCTCAGGAAAATGGCAAAAAAAACCTATTATGGCCAAAGAGCCACAAATTTCTTCAATAAGGCTACAGAGCCATAAATTTCAAGACCACTGAGTCATTTCATGGACAAATATAAGATCCCTCTGAGCTATGAACATGGATTCCTCTGAGCCACTATGTGGACAAGTATCCCGCTGAGTCATAGACATGGACTCCTTTGAGCTAAAATCTTTTAATAGGCCATAGAGCCGGGAGAAAAAAAATATTCAGGTCACAGAACCACAATTTTTAAGACCACAGAGTCTTGAAAAGGCCATAGAGCCATAAATTCTTCAAGGCCATAGAGCCTCAAATGCTTCAAAAGGCCATAGAGCCTATTCTTCTTTTAAGAGGCCACAGAGCCTTGGTCGTCAAGAGCCAGAAAAAAAAATCTTCTATCAGTCCATGAAGCCAAACAGCTTCCAGGCCATTCACAATTTTTCAAAGACCATTATGTCTATAAACTTCCAGGAGGCTATGAAGAGCCTTGGCTTAATGCCGAAATCTTTTCTTGAATAGGCAACAAGAGCCTCATCTATAAAATAAATTTTTTGATAGCTGAAATCTTTGATAAAGCCAAAATCTACCTCAGAAAGATGTAAAATTGAAAGGAAAAATTTTTTGAAAGAAATTATTTGTCAAAAATCGGGCTGCTTTCGTCTTGATGTTTCTACAGCAAATCTCTTGTGAAAAAGTTACCAACGGTACATAATGTCTTTCTATTAAATTCTGTCAAAATATCATATACGTGTCCCTCTGCATGTATATGGTTCCATAAAAGATTATGGTTCCATGGAAAGATTGTTCTTGTGCTTTCGTAAGACAAAAAAAATATATCTGAATGTAGCTGGGACGCAAAGGAAAAGGAGAGCAAGTTGGGAAGGAGAAGAAAATACTTTTTGAGTTGTAAAACAAAGTTGGAAGAAGAATAAATAAGGAGGTACTTTACATTTTTTTTGTGCTTGGAATAAGTATACGCATATACTTCCAGCTGGCTTCAAACTTTCTTGCTGGATTTCAGCATGCTTGACAGTTGTCCCACTTTCGGTTAAAGTTTTTTTTATTTTCTGCTCTCCACAAAGCTTCCTCGAGAAGCTTCATCTTTTTTCATTCCTCGTTTTTTTAAACGAATCCTGTGATAAGAAAAAGAGAAAGGTCAGGTTGAGAGATGACTGGAAACGTGTCTTGGAAAAAAAGACACATTAAATAATGCAAGTTGCATGATTGTGAAAAAGGGCAGTGCAAAGCGAAATTTGAGGCTATTATTTTACCATTTTTTTTTCCTTCTTTTCACAAGTGGTGCAATTTTTCCAAGTGCATTTATCTCTATTTCATTTCACCACTTTTATCAATAAGGAGTTCGTTGAATAATTCGAAAGCGATCCTTTTCTCCTCTGCTTTTTATCCGATATTTTCTTAGCATCCCAGAAATCTTCATGCTCTGGAGAAAAAAAAACAGATGATTTCATAGGTAATAATTCAATCCCAGGTTCCACATTTTCTTTCAACGCCTTTTCCCCATTTTGGTTCTTCTCAAAATTGGTAAGAATCTCATCTTTTCCTGAAAACCCCTCTGAGTTCCCAATTTCCGATGTAATCCCTGATTCGAAATTCTCCTCAAAACCCTTCTTCTCCAAATCCAACGGTGCTGCACCGTCATCTTTGTCTTTATTTGGATTCTTGATCTCTGAAAAAGCAGCAGAGTGGTTGCGAATTATAGGATTAGGCTTTGGGGCCACTGGTGAAAAAGATTTGAGCTTGTGGAATCGCGTCTCCAGCTGAGTTGGTAGGACACAGTTGACAATGAAGAAAAATGAAGGAGCAAGTTTTTGTAACATGCAAACTGTGGTGTTCAGCTAATTGAGATTGCTGATGAAGGGATAGGTAAAGACTGAGGAGTTGGGAAAAGATAAAGTTGATAGAGAAAGGTTGGAAGAAACAAGGTGAAGAAATGATGGAAGAGGTAGGAAGGTACGTTGCCTGCAGAGAGATTAAAGTGAATTGAAATTTGTGAGTGTGAAATGTGATAAAAAAAACGGGTTAAAGTTGATGGAAATGGCCTCCACTATCTCGGTAAGTGAGAATTGATATTCTCCTTTTTTACACCTTTCCACTCATTTTTCCACCTCGTGTCACTGTGCAGGAGACGTGGCAAATTTCCCTTCTTTCCTTTGTATTCTACGAAGATATAGCGCCAGACGAAAAAAATATATCTTTTGTCTCACTTTCCAGAGGTTTCGATAACAGATATAAAGTATCTGTACTTTGCATGTACGTTCCAGAAAATATGGTTATGGGAAATACAGAAGAATATTTATGCAATCCAGATGATGGATACCAAACAACATTTTTCTTTCTGACAAAATAGGAACTGTATTGTGTTTTTGTAGTTTGGAGAAGATATGTTTTATTGACTCTTGTAGGTTGGCATCAAATAATCCATGTAAGGAAACGAAAAATGCTTCAAGTCTCCCACCAGTTAGGTATAGTGTCATCAAAAGATACTGGGAGAAAGTATTTTTTCAATCATCGGTGTAAAGAACCATGGAATATATATTCTCAGTTGAAGATTGAAAACAAAGTGAATGAGATGCCCATCCAAGCTATTGTTGCAGGTATAGGTAACTTTTCTCCAGTTTCACAACCACAAATCAGGTACATTGGTGTATTGAAATCATATGACTGGTAATGGTAAACTCTTACTCAGATATTAGTTCTTTCCTATTATTAAATTGCATCATGAAGTTTGATTACATGATTGAAGTGTTATCTGTCACACCAAGAAATCTGAGATGTTTTTTTTTATATACGTATTTGGTGTTAACATGGATTGTGATTGAGCTTGTTGATTTGGTTTTAACTTGCATTTGCTTTATGAGCCTTTAATAATAAAAGATCCTCTTTCAGCTCTTGTCCATCCTTTAACTGATAGCACACACGTGATGGAAGTAGTCAAAACGATGTCTCTTTAACTGTTGTTTGTGATTGTACTGTACTCATAGTCCTGGACTCTTATATATAAAAGTCGTGTATGTGTTGCCTATGTTACTTATGATTCATGTACCCATTCTAGAGTATTATTGGATCTTTAATCTTTTTGGTCAATTGCCTCTTTATATTGCAAAGCAAAATAGTTTTAGCAATCAGTAGGAAAGATAACCACACAGCTTCAGTTGTCTTTAATTGCAAACATATACATGCCCTTGGGCTATTTGATTATTGCAAGGTTTTGAGAATATCGGTATACTTAATATCTGGGTAGAAGGATCGAAGTATTGAGTCTGTATGATACTAGTTGATTCAAAAAGAATGAGCATATCATTTGAAGTAAGCTAAATTCTGGTCTTACTGCCTAAATTCATAGATAATTGACACCCTTCTATACACATCAGTTTGCAAGCTGCTATGAATTGACAGGGTAGAAGTTTTTCCAAATATTAAACAGACAAAGACTGTAGGAACTGTGTAAGGGTAGGTAATTTACAGCTCTGCATTTCCAACTTGAATCTCACTTAATAATTAAATGTTTGAATAAAATCATATAAGTGAGGTTTAAAATTACTATGGCCAGCATAATTTCGTACATACGGTAGACATCTTATATTGGTCTAAGATCTAACGATCTTACAAATGTTATAGCGGTAGCTTCTTTACAAGAATATTAGTCTGTTTAACGTAAACATACAAAATCACAAATGTTTCTTTGTATACTTATTCAGTAGAGTATGTATAGTAGTTTATGCATAGTAACCATATTTTACTTAAGTTTCCACATTGAACATGCTAAGTATGGATAGTTTAACAAACTTATTTACTTATCTCATGCTATCTGGTAACTGTTTAGTTAATAAAATTATGCAGTTGTTACTAATTAGCACTTCAAGTCTACTTTGAAGTTTTTTTAGGTACATGAAGGATGCCTCTAAGTCAAGAAATTCAGAGACGGAAGCATACAAGTTCTTCAAAGATGCATAAATGGGAAAGATCTCAAATTGATACAAGCAGTGGTATAAGTGATGTAACTAAACCCAGGATATTGACATTGGGATTTTATGAAGAATTATCTCTAAGAAAAGTGATGCAAGATATGGACTCTTCATCGGAAAAAATTAAGCTGATTTTGTTTCAAGACCATTTGGCATACATTTAAAGGAGTTTCTATTAGAGTGTTCTTTAAGTCTTAGTTTTCAAGCTTGGTTGTTTTAATACCTACAACCAGCTTGAGGGGGAGTGTAGAAATACACATAATATACACAGTAATATGTATACATCAGTAGTACAATATCTTTAGGCATAAGTACATTTATTCTTTATTCTTTGGTAGTTATTAAGAAGATGAATTCTTTATTCATTTGTAGAATAGAGCCGTTAGAAGGATTCCTGCAAATTGTAAATATAGCCGTTGGTAGCTCAAACTCTTTCTATATAAGAAGAGTTCTTTGTACTTCAAAGAGTAAGACTGAATAATACTTTGATTCAGCCTCCAATCCATTCTTCAATATTTCTACAGAAGGAATTCCTCTTTCTTCCTTCACATATTCGACTTTGGTTAATGGACTTGGGAAACAAGGTGATACTGAGGAGTCCTCAAAGCTTTTTGATCAAATGCAGAAGGCAAGACTGAATGTAAGGTGTCTGAGTCTCTGTGAAACACGTGAAGGTGGTAGATGTCGTTTATGTGTTGTTTTTGCATCTGTTTTTCTTGTTATTTGCTTTATTTCTTTCTCCTTCTCAAGTTAGAAGTAGTTAAGGTGATGTTCTTGGAACCAATGCTACCTCTTCAGCTTTCCCAGCTCATTTTGTTCAAGTTAGAATGTAATATTTTTTCTTAATTAAATTTTTTTTTTTTGGGATGTGCATGAAGTTTTGCTATTCCTGCTGATAGTGAATATGGGTTGGCTTGTATAGCTGTATGGTTGTGAAGTCAAAGAGATGCACCAATCTTGAGCAGGATGAGAAAAATGAACAGCATGGGATCAACCCATATTCACTGTCATATTATTCCTGTAAGGTCAAAACTTCATCTTGAATTCCTCCAGATTCGACTGAAAAATATACCATTCCGTCGTATTTAAATAAACGATTGTATCATAGATCCAAAGGGTCTTGAAATTTTACAGGACTGACAACAGTAGCCCTGGTTGTTATTGCCATCTTTCTATCTGGTTTAGCTGTAAGTTCTACTATGGGTTATTTATAGCTTTGAGCCAAATCTGAGTATTTCTTGACCCAATTTCCATCATGAAGGTTTTTAGAACTTCATTAGCTTGAAGATCCTGTTTTTCTGAGTCATTTTGAGCCTTGATCAGCATCCATCTGATACTCTGATGGTACAATAAAATCTTTTTAAGCCTTAAAAAATTTTTGTGGCTCAACTTTAGATGTTTTGATTTTGAACTCTTTAATTTGGCTGCTAAACGAAGTATCAAGATTGACATGCTGCATAACTAATTAATCTGCTAGTAAAATTTTTCGCAGGTTTAGACAACTTTCTAAATCCTGTTTACTCTTCAATCCCCGTTTGCTATTTAAACCCTAATAGGAAAGAAAAACAGGAATTTTAAACGTGCAATACCCTCTACTATTAAGCCGACTTCAAATCGCACTCAGACATAGTTTAGTTGGTACTCGGGTTGGAGATTGTCAACAAGAGGTCATTAGTTCGAATCCAGGGACGCGCACAGTGTGTGTTCTTCTGCTGCCAGGACAAAGGTCTAATTTGTGGGAGGCACCCGTGTGGATAACTGTGTAAGATCTTACCCAATTTAGGAGGCCGCCGCTGTACTCCTGATTTACATCCTCCACGCAGCTCCTTGGACTGGGACAGTAGGGGCCCTTTGGGTTGGAGTTCAACCTTTTTCCAACAACAAGCCTACTTCAAATCCCTTGTTTTTCTTTTCGACAAAGTTCCAGAATAGTGACTGGAAAACATTGAAATATTTAGTAGTGTGCCAGAGGCTTTTAGGTATAGGATCTGGCCAAACCATTGACCGAGCAAGGACTGGGCTCTTCGGAAAGTGTTTTTGACAAATTCACATCTAAATTAACATATATAACATAATGAAAGGGGCCTAACTTTCTGAATTTCTGTGTGGTTTTGTCAACGATAACCGCTAAATACTATGGTAGTAAAAGATTCATTATTCCCTTGTTTGTTCAGTTTGCAGGCTTACCGCTTACCATTTGATTCAGTCAATATTGATAGAGCGAACAACATTTGAAATTCGCATTTTGGGTCAAAGGTATATACGAAAACCCAAGTGGAATTGGTAATATTGCTACTTTGTGACATTGAGGTCATAGATTTGAGCTGCGGAAATAGTCTATTACACAAAGTGTAAGGTAAGGTTGCGTACATCAAATTGCAAAACGATCTTGCTTCTATCTAAACTATGTGCAAACGCGAGTACCTAGTGCACCGAAAACGTCATTTAGCACCCAAGAGCAAGTGTCAAGAGAAATTAGACGACTATTATTAGGCCTTCTTGTTTTTATCTGATTAGCAAGAAATAAGTTATGGAGACACTACAACTGGGGCCTATGCTGATGACATATAGCCACCAATTTCAAAGTGCCTAATTAGAAGCTGCTTTTTATATAATTCTCATCTAATAGACTTTTTCCCACCCTAAACTGCTTGTCATTTTCATGCTAGGCTTTAAAAATATTTCCGACTTTAATGACTTATTCCACCCCACCCCCAGCATTAAACAGAAATAAAGTTATTCCTTTAATGTTAGAATATGCTTTGCTCCATTATATTTGAGATGAAATGTTATATTTACTAACAACAATTACCGACTATGATGTAAGCATTATTCTGTAGCAACGTTTTGAATCCCGGGCCATTTTATATGGTCCAAGGAATAACTCATTGCCTATGAACTCTTTGTCACTTATTTCTATCCAGTGCTCTAACATATCTTGACTATCAAATAAAGTACGTGGTATTATTCGCTACACTAAGAAATTTACCTACATCCCCTCTATATATTATTAAAACATATTTCAGAAAAGAAACTAAAATAAGCAATGATACAAGCACATCATAACAAACTTGGTACGTTTTTTAGCCTTTTACACAAGTGCTATGTGACGATTATTGGCCTATGGTTGTTTTTATCTCAAAGAAAGCTATGGGTTGATTTTCATTTCTGAAGACGAGTAAAAAAAGGCTCCAATCAAGCGGCAACTTAAGGTTGAAAGCACCAAATGATCAGTATCATCATTCCCCCTGGAAAAGTACCAACTTCTCAGTCAGAAGTAAGAGGGGCTGAACCTATACTAGAAGCTATCTGTAACTTTTTCGAACTCTTGAGAGGGTGTTTGGTTAGGGATTTCTTTATTAAGGGCATGGATTTGGATGATCTCCAAACACATATATGTTGTTTGGTTGTTAAAAATGGGGATATGAGTTTATGATTGATATCTGACTATTTAGTAATGGATATCATTTGTTGATATAATAGCCCTCTTGTCTTTCAATATTGGGGAGAATAGGGGATATGAGCTTCACCACCCTCAACCCACCCCGGCAGCCCCACCCCCCAATGGTCAAAGGCCCCTGCCGGCCACCGCCGGTCCGCCGCCCGCCGCCCGGTCACTATCCCGGCCGGTCAAATTTTTCCAGCCAATTTTCTGGCCGTCCACTTTCGATACTCATTTCAATTCCGATACGTTCCAAACACCATAAATCTCAATTATACACATTCCCAATTCAATACCAAACAACTATGACTTTTACGCCAAAACTCATATACTTTCAAACACATATGCTGTCATACTCATTCCGATTCTGATTCCGATACTCAAGTGCGAACCAAAGTATAATAAATAAATCAAAACAAAGGCCATAGGACACAGCTCACTCGATACTCAGATTTAGACAGTTCCAGAAAGGCGCAGATTTGAATCAGGACACGCTGCGTGTGTGTTTTACTGTTGTTTGGGCCAGTAATGGCGATGCCACTGTATCCGTCCCGATAGGATTAGAGGGTTACTGGCTCAGTTTGCAGTAGACATCATGTGTGGGCTTCTAGTAATGTATTGTCAACCTATGAAAACGCTAAGTTTTTGATTTGCATCTTTCACGAAACTCCTTAAATATGGGAGGTAGAGGCCCACGAAGGTAGGAGTATTCGCCTTTTGATCTAGAAAAATATTAAAACAGAATATATTATTACCAAGAAACATTGTGAGTAGAGAAGAGAAAGCTTCATAAATCGGAATCTCCAAGAATATTTAGGTTCGTCCTATATTTAACGGAAGTTGTTGTAAAGATTCGCCTACCCTCTTAATTGCCAATTAAATATATCGGTCCTTCGCCTTTTTTCTGGCTTTTGAGGATGAACATATAAGTGAACCGACAACCTTAAAAATCTAGATGAAGAATGCAATGCCTGTCATTTGTGATTTGTTCCCCATCTCCTTAACTTAGATTCTTTAGAATTATTATAATCATAATTATTTTAAATAGACGATGGTGAGAAAGAAAAGAATAAAATTAAAAGCTACTTATGCCTTCCATTTCATATTGGAGTGCTGCCAACCCCCGCTCCACTCCGGCGGAGGGGGTTGTCTTGCTTGATTAACAAGGTAAGGAAGTGAGTGGAAATAACACTTCTATAAAGTAGTTGATGAAGCCAAAAACTACACTGGTAATAACGATAAATGCTATCATCTCGCTCAATAACAGTCAATGTTGCTGGTCCTCACCACTAATGCAAGTTAGCTAGTCAATCTTGGCAAGTTTTTAAGCGTAGCTCATGGGATAAGTCCCCATAACATTGATTCAGCTCAATTCAGCAAACAGGTGCCAACTTCTGCACCAGCTCGATAGCAGCATTACACTAGCCAACCTTTACACCAGCTCGGCAGAAACTGCAACTATAATCGCGGACGGTGTTGTAATATTCTCACCTCGTAGTTCGGGCTTCGGCTCTCATGCCTCCTGCTCGACTCAGTTGCTAACTGAAAGTTAGCCCGACTGTGTCCGCCCAACTTCGCTGCTCGGGCGCATTGCCAAGGTGGCAGACTTCAGCTCAGCTTCGCGCCATACGCCAAAGCAGACACATACCAACGAGCAGCCTTAGCCATACACCATGACACATGGCACTACGTGGCCACTACGCAGACGAGGCCAGCCAGCAGGACAATATGTGTCAACGTCCCATAGCTCCTCATCATGCACTAATCGTCCCAAATGCATAAAAGAGAAGCAACCCCCTAATGAAGAGGTGAGAAGGAGGATGGATCGATAAACACAAAAAGACCAAGTTCACCACTACAAACACCACTAAAGAGCCACCAATCCGCAGGATAAAAACCTCAAGACAGGTTATTGTGCCATATATATTTAACCGATCACTATATCTAAACCCGTAACTGACTTGATCATCGGAGAGTTTTCTTCGGAACAGTAGCTCCGGGACCTCTAAAGTTGTCTGTCCCATGCAGGTTTCTGTCTTTCTGAGGGCGTTATTTCTGGCGACCTACTACGTCTCCACGATGTACTAACGACGTTAACGTTCGGATCATATCTGGTCTTGGTAAAGATTTGACTTCATCACTAGTTTAGTTGGTTTCAAAATAGTATATTACATTTAAGTGGAGAAGGAATCCTACAAATTAGGTTGATAATCAACCCAAACAATAACAAATTCTCAGATTTTTTTACATGTAGTAGAAGTGGTAGGAGCGATATACTAAAATGCTTTACTATAGATATTATTTATAACGATGCCAAAAGAATAAAGTTAAGAATGATATACAAGATCTTTTTGACATTTACCTTTCATAAACTCCTTATATCTTTCTTCTATAATTGTACTTTAAAGATGCATCGCACAATTGACAATTCGCCGGATTATTGTTTTAGATGAACCAGAATTATTCCACTACAATAGTAATGAGAGATACCCCGTCCCTTTCTAGGTCACATCCGCCCCTTTGAAAATAGTGCATTTTTCATAACTAATGTTCCATCCCATGTTTCTTTTGGGCCACTCCTCCACCGACGATGGTTCTAAGGGCATATTGAATGGATGAAGGGCAGGAGTAGGGCTGTAAACGAGCCGAGTATTACATTGTTTTTTTTTTCAAGAATTTAATGCATTCCATTCAATCATTGGCGAAGTCTGCCAAAGCAGCAGCAACAACAGAAGGCGGGGGGGCTGTCCCCCAAACCTTACGAGTACAATAAGTGTGTCCTAGACACGCTAAAATATGTGCAGGGTAGTTTCCTGAACGCTTTACAAAAGAGAAATTGACAGACGCGAAACTGACAGCTAGATGTCTAATTCTAGCAACGAAATCACCATGCGAAGATAAATCTTCATCCATGGATAAAATGCAGTTGTAAGCTGCAAGACAATCAGTTTCAATGATAACCCTGTCAAAACCGTAGTCAAGTGCCAAAAGAAGGCCATTGTAAATGGCGTCAAGTTCAATCAGGCAAACGTCTAAAAGGGGATCCAGCTGTCCAGAGAAAGCTTGTAGAATATGGCCAGAGGAATCCCGAAAAATTGCACCGAAAGAACAATTTCGGTCCTTAAGGGAGGCATCCACGTTCACCTTAACCTCAGAGGCGTCAGGCGGCTTCCATTTAACGTCCCACTGGGGCGAAGTGGAGAACGAGTGCAGTGAATTCGCTGCCTCAATGTAATCGTTAGCTTGGGATTCAGCACCAGCAATAAGAGACATGGTTTGGACATCCTTACCATCAAAAATGAAGGAACAACGCGCCTTCCAGAGATGCCAGAGGAGGTTGCAAAAACGGCTTAAACCATCACCCCCCTCTGTGATAAACACATTATAGAGAATGTGTTGTAGATTTGTAGCATCACATGAGAGCCACCGAGTAGAACCTAATTTGGATGAAACCAAAGCTCTTGGAATAATACAGTTGCCAAAGGTGTGTGAGGAGGATTCGGTCACATCAAGGCACAGCTGGCATAATGGACTAGCGATTCCCCGTCTAGGAAGATTTTGGGCAGTTGGCAAACAGTCATGAAGAAGCCTCCACATAAAATGCTTCACTCTCGGTTGCATAGGGGCACTCCAAAGGATATTCCAAATCTTAGAAATCAATGAAGCCTCTTTTGAAGGCCCAGTCAGATCGAAACCCTGGTGTTTACGATCCATCGCCAAACCGTAGCCAGTCTTCACAGTATAGATACCTTTGGGGTGGTAGTGCCAAATCAGGCAGTCCTCCTCATTTAGACGAAGAAGAGGAATACTTAGGATTCTCTCAACATCAAAGTCCCAAAACATGCTCTTAATCAGAGCCACATTCCAACTGCCATCCGGTGAAATCAGCGCAGAAACGTGGGAGTTATCAAACAGGGTGGATGTAGAGCGAGCTGGGATAAAGGAGGGTGGGGTCGGGATCCAGGGGTCCCCGAAAGTCATAACGCTTCGGCCATTACCAATATTCCAGCGGCATCCCTGCTTCAATAGATCGCGTCCTTTAAGAAGACTTTTCCATAAATAAGAGGCCCTGCTTGGGCAATCAGTAGTGAGCAGATCACTTCTTGGGAAGTACTTAGCCTTAACAATCTTGCTGATGGTGGAACCGGGGAGGGAGTGGAGTCTCCAGGCCTGTTTAGCAAGCATTGCAAGATTGAAAGCATCAAGGTCCCGAAAGCCAAGCCCCCCAGAGGCTTTCGGTTGGCAGCAAGTCGACCAAGCCTTCCAGTGGATCTTCCTCTCATTGTCTTTTGCCCCCCAAAAGAATCGTCGAATCATCATATCAATTTCGTTAATAAGGGACTTTGGAAGGGCAAAACATTGCATGATATAAGTGGGGATGGCCTGAATAATAGCTTTAATCAGGACTTCCTTTCCGGCCGCTGAGAGGAACTTTTCTTTCCAACCGCTGAGTTTCTTCCAAACCTTATTCCTGACAAATGAAAACACTGCCTTTTTTGATCTGCCCGTCATGTACGGAAGTCCAAGGTGATGTCCCGAACCATCCCCTTTGCAGATTCCCAATTCGAAGGCCAATGAGTCTTGCACATTCCTGTGGACTCCAGTGCTAAAAAAGATAGATGATTTGCTTTTGTTGATTGTTGTCCGGAGGCAGATTCATAATGGTGGAGAATCGTATTGAAATTGCGAGCGTTGGAGAGGGATGCCTCGATGAAAACAAGACTGTCATCAGCGAAGAGAAGATGCGTAAGTCTAGGACAGTTTGGACCGAAGGAGAGTCCATTAATCCGATCAAAGTCACTCGAATGTTGCAGCATGGCAGAGAGGCCTTCGGCGCATAAAATGAAGAGGCTAGGTGATAGGGGATCGCCTTGGCGTAATCCTCTCGAAGGTATGATTGATTCGGTGGGATTCTCATTAATCAATATTTTGTAATCCACAGATGTCACAAATCGCATAATCAGACTGGTGAATTGCTCAGGGAAGCCCATTTTTGCCATGACACCTGCCAGATAACTCCATTCTATGCGGTCAAAAGCCTTTGTCATGTCAAGTTTTATAGCAGCATGATTGTTGCAACCATTCCAATTTCCTTTCATAGAATGATAAGCCTCAAAAGCGGTGATAACATTATCCGTGATTAGTCTTCCACTGACGAAAGCACTTTGGGAGCCAGAAATTATCGACGGCAAGAGAGGTTTCAGTCTATTAGAAATCATTCGCGACATGATCTTGTAAATCGAGTTGCAGAGACTGATGGGCCGAAACTCGGACATCAGCCTTGGTTGTTTACATTTTGGGATAAGGCATATGAGAGTGCTATTAAGCCCATCCAGTGGAGCGTTGTGATTTAGGCAGTTGAAGATGATACGTGAGATATCACCCCCAACAAGGTCCCAATGTTTTTGAATGAAGATCATGTGCAGACCGTCAGGGCCAGGAGCCTTTCGCCCAGGGATTTGTTTAACAGCCTTATGGAGCTCGACATCAGTGAAAGGGCGGGTCAGTGATTCTTGTTGGCTGTGGGAAAGCCGCTTGAAACTGAGGCCATCAAGCGAGGAATTCGCCGGTTGACAACTACGAAAAAGGCTCTTGAAGAAATCACAGGCAACTTTCTGAATACCTTCCAATGTTGAGATGATGTCCCCATGTTGATTCATAATGGAAGATATAGTATTTCTCTCCTTCCTTGCCGAAGCCTTGTAGTGAAAATAAGAGGTGTTTTATCATTCATGGTGATCCAATCAATCCTGCCCCGCTGCCGCCAGTATTCTTCCTGAAATAATAGTCTTCGGTCAAGTTCCTTCATAATTCCCCGTTCGTCCGCCAGTATTACATTGTTCAAGTTCTGTTCATTTAACTTAGCGAACGAGCCGAGCTTGTTCGTTTATTTAAACGAACATATTTACTTGTTCAAGCTTGGTTCGTTTAACTCACGAACAACATTAACGAGCCGAACACCTTAAACGAACGGTGCCACTTACCGAGCTCGAACAAAAAAAGGTGTCCAAGCTCTGTTCATTAATCTTTTATCCGAGCTGAGCTCGAGCTCGAGCTCGAACAAACGAACCGAACAACCGAGCAGCTTGGTTCATTTACAGCCTTAGGCAGGAGTATATGGAAATCTTTCGTAGTGCTTATGTATTTGAGTGCTAAAAAAGTTTAAATTCAAGTTTTATATATATTTACTTTAATGTAATTTTGCTTAAACATTATGATCTATAGTCTTTTTGGTTGTTTTTTTAAGGTGCATATTAGAAATTTCATATATTTTCAAATTTTTTTTTAAAGCATATAGCTATTTAATTTATTTAGGTGTTTCATATTCAGTCCTTTTAGAGGACGAGCTTTGGACAAATTGGTAAGATTGCTATTTTGTGACCTTAAGATCACGGGTTCAAACAGTGGAAACAGCCACTTGCATAAAGCCTAGGGTAAGACTACGTACATCAGATCGCAAAGTATTTGATATAACTCGTCTGGTCTAGCCCCTGTTTAAAATTTCGTTCGCATCCCATTTAAGGAAATTACATCTTTTTGTCTATGTATTCTGAAAATTGTGAGACAAACATGGCATAAAAATTCAAACTAAAAAGACACCTAATTTGTCTGGTTTCATATTATAAAATAAAATGCTTTACTCAGATTCTATGGTTTCGCTAAAGAATTTGGGGGTTTCTGGAAATTTAGTTGGCGAAAGCAGTGAACTTTCCTGGAAAAAACACCTCCCAATCCGTATATTTTAATCATAGCAGCATTAATAATAATAATAATAATAATAATAATAATAATAATAATAATAATAATAATAATAATAATAATAATAATAATGCAAAAGGAAACGATTTAGCATCAAAACATATTACTCCTTTAGTCCTAAAATATAAATCAACTCTTTCGTTTTGACATTGTGTAAACTACGCTATGAATTGGATCGTTACTAATTTGACTGTCAATTGCCGTTAATTATACCAGATAGACATTCAATTCAATAAATTAACAAGATTTGGATAAAAAATGTAACTTGAAAACTTTTGGATGTTTATACAATAACTGGAAAACATTTCGATAAAATAAGTAACTAATAATAAATATGAGGAAAATAGTGTCGATAGTGATGGAAATAATAGATGTAAAAAGCTTTTAGACTAGAGATTTGAATTTTTACACTCTAAATAATAGACGTGAAATCCCTTATGCCAACATGGGTAACTCCAAAAGGTTGATGTTTGAATCTTTTATTTGAAAGTTCCTCTGTTCGAATTAATACCAAGCTTCTCTAAATGTAGTAAACGTGAATGTTCTACTGCTATTAGGTCGAATATCTGGTTTACAGAGGAACACTTTGTGTGGGTCATGCATAAATTTTCACTCAATCTAAAAAGTCGTTGGGCTTCTGATTTGCATCATCTATAATGTTTCTTGAAATTGAAACGGTAGAAACCCTCAAGACTAAAAAATGACCTTTTACTTCAAGTAAACTATTTGGACTAGGTCGACCTGCATCTCTTTTCACGCTTTCCCCATACTAATGAATCAAAAGATAACTTGGAACTAAAGATAATCCTATACATATTCTTGTCCGTCGTCAGCTAATAAATAATTTTGACTAGAAATCAGATAATTTATTATAATATATTTTGCGTCAATACCTAACAAATACAAATTAAAAACACAAAAGGAAAAGACATACCAACTATAATTGCAGGAGACTGGTCTACTGCAGTAGCGTACTTGACTTTCTCAAAATGCTTCAATCTGGAAAATATTTATAGCACGGTTTGCTTGCTTCGGTACAGTTTTTCTACGCGTGGTGGAATTTTTGTTTATTTATTTATTTTTGTTGCTGATCTCACTTGTTACAACGACATAATACATATATAATTGACAATTTCTGTTATAAAATTTGTATCAATTACCATACTCGGTGAAATGTTCGTTAGAACAAATGTAAGTTTTAAGTTGCATTTTATTGTGATTTACTCAAGGAAAAACAACTACGTTTATGGAAGGGTAAGAAAGAGCCGGATGTACGCAACCTTACTCGTGTATAAGGAACACAGAGATTGTTTCCAGATGACCCATAATGAAAAATTAATTGCGTCAAGTATTCTAATGACCGACTACTACTCCACAACACAAGAAGCGCAGCCAATTTAATAAGACATTTTGGTTTATTCCATCATATTCCATATAAAAAAGGAGTGTTGTCGACTCTATAAAAAATACAAGACTTAAGTATCTATATCCATAAGCAAATCAATATGATTAAGCCAAGGGGTTGCTTCAGCGGCAATCAATATCCGAGGACTATACTATACAACTGATATTAGAATATACATCATTATTGTAATTAGATATGATGTATATCTTAGATATGGTAGAATATGGTAGATATTCATTATGTATTTATGGTGTATATTTTGTGCCTAATTTGTAGAGATTGATGAGCTTGATTGTAGGGATTAGATGGATGGAATTTATAGATACTACCTTGTAAACATTTTTGGATTAAGGAAACATCATTACGTGATTGCACGTTTTCTTCATGGTATCAGAGCCATATTATTTTTCCCGCCGGCGACATTGTTTTTCCGGTGAACTCATGGTTGTCGCCAATGTCTCCGGCGCCACCACCGATACCGCCACCGTCCCTCTCACCACTACTGATCCCAAGTCCGCATACTATTTGCATCCCTCTGACCATCCTGGTTTCCTCTTTGTTACTCAACCATTGGGAGAGAATGGCGAAAATTATTTCGTTTGGATGAAGTTGTTTGTCAATACTTTGCGATCTAAAAACAAAGCAGGTTTCGTTGACGGCACTATCCAACGTCCGGATGTTGTCTCTGCCAACTATTCCGTTTGGCAGCAATGTAATGCGCTAGAGTTGGCGTGGTTGTCCAACTCACTTGTGAAGGAGCTCCAAGGGACTGCTGCTCATGCAAAGTCCGCCCGAGAGGTGTGGCTTGACTTGGAAGAACGTTTCACACAAGGTGTTGATGCTCGTGTGTATGAGTTACGTCGTGCCATAGCTTCGCTTCGCCAGGACAAGAGCACAGTGTTCGTGTACTATGGCCACCTCAAGGCTCTTTGGGGAGAGCTTCAATCTTTCGATGAAATCCCAGTTTGTAGCTGTGGGCTTTGCACGTGTGGGATGTCCAAAGCCATGGAGAAGATTTGTGAGAAAGAAATGGTCTTTGACTTTCTCATGGGTCTAGACGAAATATTTGGTACGGTACGCTCTCATATTCTAAGTATTGATCATCTTCCTTCTCTTGGTCGTGCATATGCAATTGTGGCACAGGAAGAGAAGCAACGAACTGTGGCTCAGAGTCTCGTCCCACAGTTCGATGCAGCGGTCCTAGCCACCTGGCAGGCACCCCAGGACGGCCGACCGTCCAAGTTCAAGGGAAAGGGAGAGCGGCCACGGTGCCATCATTGTGGTAAAGTTGGTCATCTGCGTGAAACCTGTTTTGATTTAATTGGTTACCCTGCTGATTGGAATCGTAGTCGTCGGAGTAAGGTTTCTGCAGCTCAAGGATCGTCTCCAACTGTGGCGAAAGGAATGGCAGCGTCCGCTGTCTCTGATGCTCAGGCCGCGCCACCCACATTCGCCGGCCTCACTCTCGCTCAACAACATCAGTTGGCACAGTTTATTGATCAATTGAATGGAGGTGATTTCGACCCCTCTCTGCTGTCCACAGCAAAGCCAGACACGGGTATTGTCTCTTCTTCTCTTGATTCACGGTTTGGTTGGATATTGGACAGTGGTGCTAATGCGCACTTTGTCAATGATTTGTCTATGCTCACATCTATCACTACTGATAAGTTGGCTGCTACTGTTCAAATTCTGAATGGTGCGCATGTCGTGGTCCGCGCAGTTGGGACCGTTCGATTATCAGACACCTTGGTTCTTCATGGTGTCTTGGGTGTTCCAAAGTTTGCGTTTAATCTTATTTCTGTCAGTCGATTGGTGAAAGATTCGAACTGTACGCTGACATTTTGTTCGAATTTTTGTGCTGTGTAGGAGATACCCTCGAGGAAGCTGATTGGAGTGGGTAGGCAGCATGATGGCCTCTACCACCTCATAAACCATTCGGCCAGTACAGCACATGCAGTAATCCAGTCTTCCGCATCTCTTTGGCATCGTCGCATGGGTCATCTCCATGTGTCTAAATTTCGTTTTATTCTGTCCATTCTAGTTACAAATAAAGATGTTCTTTGTGATGCTTGTAATCGAGCTAAGCAGACTCGTTTACCTTTTCCTGTCAGCACTAGCATTACTAGTCATGTTTTCGAATTGATACATTGTGATATTTGGGGGCCGTATAAAACACCTAGCCTTTCTGGGGCGCGCTATTTTTTAACAATTGTTGATGGCTACAGTCGTAGTACTTGGGTATATTTGATGAAAGCTAAATCTGATACTTGTTGTTTTCTGTTGCATGTTTTACGCTGGAAACATACACAATTTGGCCGTCCAGTCCAACGGGTTCGCAGTGATAATGAGTTAGAATTTACTAGTCATGACATTCGCACTTATTTTGCTGAACATGACATTGATGCTCAGACTTCTTGCGTCCACACACCCCAACAAAATGGTGTGGTTGAACGCAAACATCGACATCTTTTAGAGGTTGCTCGTGCTCTTCGCTTTCATGCAAATTTACCTGTATCATTTTGGGGGGAATGTATTTTGACTGCTGTCTATCTTATTAATCGCATGCCTGCCATTTCCCTTCAAAATAAAACACCATATGAACTTCTACTTGGTCGTGTGACTTATTATGATCATCTTCGTGTCTTTGGTTGTCTCTGCTATGGGTATACTTATCATGGTACTCGTGACAAATTTGCTCCACGCTCTGCGCCTGGCATATTTCTTGGGTATCCTCATACTCAAAAGGGTTACAAAATATTTGATCTTTCAAGTCGTCAAGTCAATGTTAGTCGTGATGTCACATTTTATAAGGATACTTTTCTGTTTTCTGTGTCTACTCACACTGTTCCTGTCGCAGAATCTTTCCCCATTCCGTCTCCTCCGGCTGACTGGGATGTCGCCACCTCAGCCATGCTTGCTGAAAACACCCCAGCCGCTGATCCCTCGTCCTCTGTGTCACTGGCTAAACCCCGGCACCATTCAGCCGACGGCGCCTTCCCGCCATCGGCCCCTGCGGATCCGATTCCAACGCCTGTCGTGCTGCCTCCGACTCGCAGCACGCGCTCTCGTCAGTTACCTCGTCGCCTTACAGATTTTGATGTTGCTTTACCTCCATCTCTCGTGCCATCCGATGCTTCCTCCCCTCCTACATTAAACTCCACGGTATTTCCCTTATCTAGTTATCTTTCATATGCTCGCCTATCGTCGTCTTATTATGGTTTGATTGCGGCTATCGCTGATGGCGATGAGCCAGTTTCATTTAAGCAGGCAGTTAAACATGCTCATTGGCGTGACGCAATGCAGCGTGAAATTGCTGCACTGGAGGCTAACAGCACTTGGACAGTTGTTCCTCTCCCCCTAGGTAAACGCACCATTGACTCTAAATGGGTTTATAAGATTAAGTATCACCCTGACGGTTCTGTTGAACGTTATAAGGCTCGTTTAGTAGCGTGCGGTTATACTCAAGTTGAGGGTGTTGACTTTCATGAAACGTTCGCTCCTGTGGCTAAGTTAGTCACAGTTCGGTGTCTTTTGGCTATAGTGTTGCGCGTGGTTGGTACATTCACCAACTAGATGTCAATAATGCTTTCTTACACGGTGATCTCACTGAGGATGTGTATATGCGCATTCCGCCTGGTTTTGCTCGTAAGGGGGAGAATTGTATTTTTAAGTTACAAAAGTCTCTATATGGTTTGAAACAGGCTTCACAAAATTGGTATGCCAAGTTTACGTCCTCTTTACTTACGCTTGGTTATTCACAGTCTAGTGCGGATCCATCTCTGTTTCTTTTGACCACCTCATCTTCCATGGTTGTTGTTTTGATTTATGTTGATGATGTTATCGTTGCTGGTAATGATCTTTCCCGTATTGAGGCTCTCAAATCTTATCTTGATCACAAGTTTAAGATCAAGAACCTGGGTCCCCTTAAATATTTTTTTGGAATTGAAGTTGATCGGTCTTCTACTGGCATGGTCTTAAATCAGCGTAAGTATGTCTCTTGACATTCTGACAGAATGTGGCCTTCTTGGGAGCCGCACCCATGGATCAAAAGGGACGATTTTCTGACACTGATCCCCTCTTAGATGATCCTGCTTTTTATCGTCGTATTATTGGCCGTTTACTTTACATCACTGTTACTCGTCCTGACATTTGTTTTGCAGTTAACACGCTCAGTCATTTTATGCATGCACCGCGCAAATGTCATTTAGATGCTGTGTTCTATTTGCTGCGTTATCTTAAGCGCGCCCCAGGCCAAGGTTTATTTTTCCCTGCTCAGTCTCAGTTACACCTACATGCTTATTGTGATGCTGATTGGGCTGGATGTCCTATTACACGTCGTTCTACTTCTGGTTATATGGTCTTTCTTGGTGACGCACTTGTGTCCTGGCGCTCCAAGAAACAACCCGTTGTATCTCGGTCTTCTGCTGAGGCTGAATATCGTGCCATGGCGCACGCTGCTAGTGAGATTGTGTGGTTACGACAGCTTTTGACCGATCTCGGCCTTCGCTTCACGCGGCCAGTTCCTTTGCGTTGTGATAATCAAGCTGCCTTGCACATTGTGGCCAACCCTGTTTTCCATGAGTGTACGAAACATATCGAGATCGACTGTCACTTTGTTCGACAGCACTATACCGCCGATCTCATCCATCCATGTAAGGTTCCCGGGTCACACCAATTAGCCGATGGGTTCACTAAACCCCTTGGACCCGACTCCTTTTGACGTTTTTGCGGCAAGTTGAGCATGCTCGACATCCATGTGCCAACTTGAGGGGGAGTATTAGAATATACATCATTATTGTAATTAGATATGATGTATATCTTAGATATGGTAGAATATGGTAGATATGGTAGATATTCATTATGTATTTATGGTGTATATTTTGTGCCTAATTTGTAGAGATTGATGAGCTTGATTGTAGGGATTAGATGGATGGAATATATAGATACTACCTTGTAAATATTTTTGGATTAAGGAAACATCATTACATGATTGCACGTTTTCTTTAACTGATATTATCAAATGCAAATAGATCTGACTATAATTATATATACTATGGTTTTAGAGTTATCCAATAGGAAAATTCTTACCATCACGATTATGCCTCGAGGACTCTAGCACCGGAATTATAATATTGAGAGTCTGAGACTCTATCACCAAGATCACGGTTATAGAAATTTAAAGATATTTTTGTAAATATAATTGAGATCTCAGTTGTAAAGGAGTAAAATGTATCTCCCGAAACTCTGTCATCGATATTCTAGAGGTAATTAAGAAAGTAATGATATTTGAAAGTATAATCGATATTCTAATTGTAAAGGGGTAAACGTTTTTTTTTTAAGTATAAGGATGCTAGTGGTAAAGTATTTTTGAAAAAAAAAATTGGAAAAAATATAGTTTGGAGTGATAACGAAAAGATATTGAGGTGAGAGCAATTATAGTCTCATAATATTTAGTGCATAGCAATTATCCTTAACTAAAATTGTTTATGAATTTTTTAAAGTAAAATTGTTTATGACTAAGATGATATAAAGAAAATATCGGATTGTTTAGAGTCCAGAAGAAATATATGACTATATTCAACAGCTAGCGATCCTTTTGATTATATTAACGTCGAATGAATTTCTTTTATACGAAGGTTGCATCTCAAGGTTTTATTTAATTTGTTTGCGGACTAGTAGTCTATAGCCTTAAATGATGAAAAAGTTCTTTTACCAAAAAATAAAACTAAAAAAAAAAGAGAAAGATATAAGTCAGTGAGATGTGAATTTCATAAGACAAGGATGTCTCAATTCTCAAATACACTAACACGAATATAATAATGAGATTTCAACTTGATATATTTGATTCGTGGAGGCCCACTAACATTAAGTTGAAAACGGAATACTTTATACCAAAAAACGAGATTTTGTAAAGACTGAAGTGTCCTTCCCATGGGATGAGATCTCCTCACCGCGCGGTGAGTCACCGCGCTGTTCAGGACGCGACACGTGGCAGCAGTAGGGAGTGGTGAGGCTGGATGAGGGTTACCCTCACCCAGCCTCACCACCCCCTACTGCTGCCACGTGTCGCGCGGTCACGCACGCGGTGAGGGAGTAGCGGTGAGGGGATCCTATCCCCCATCCCCCTTCCCATACAAGTCAAACTCAATTGTGATCATACTACTCATTGTGTAGGTGACTTTTCCTTTTAGTAATTTTACCATTTTATGCCACAAAGCCAACACCGACACTGTAAAGGCCAGATAATTAAGAAACTTCACCTAAACTTTACTTGGCAAAAATTACAAATAAAATAAAAAGAGAAAAAAAATTAAAGAAACAATTGAAATATCCTAAGCTTGAGCAGTTGTGAACAACATTATTAGATTCGTATATGTATATGTCCTGACTATATATTCGATCTACAGATTCCTCCATGCATCAAAATTCAGTACAGTTTCTTCTTGCAGCAGCTGGATGCTTTCCTAGTTTCTTACCAGAGTTCTGCCATCCCACATGCTACTTGAACAGCTGGCCTGATCACTTGTTCTGATCTCGTATCAAACTAATAACACTCTGACATGTGTAAAAGAATAATTTCATCTTGTGTGCCACGTGTCATTAGCATGTTAGTTTGGTAGAATAACATTTTCTTGAGAAGGTAGATCTTTTCTTTTATTAAACAAGTGTTCTAAAAAAAAGTTTCTATACTGTTCCTTTTTTTTTTTCCTTTTTTGATATCAAGAATCGAAAGAAAAGGGAGGCTTTAACAGATCATAAGGCGCCCAGAGGGCATCTAAAGGGCAGGGGCGGTTGGCATCAAGCCTAGCCCAAGGCTTACCTTTACCACTCCAATGCAACAAACTCACCGAACCGGGATGCAAGTCCCGGCAAAGTCCTCTATAATTATCCCCACCTAGACCATGTTGGTTCCACCGGTGATCCACCGGAGCTATATTTCCGGCAAACACAAGTAAAAACGGCGGCAAAGATCCCAATTCATAAATCCTGATTCGTTTTTGCAATTCCATCCAATCCTCAATCTTGGCCGTGTATTCCCCTGCTCTCCAACGATCAAGATCAATCACCATAACCCCGGTATTAAAATAACAAGCTTTCCGATTAGCAAAGGTCAAAGAAAGAGAAGGGTTTGACCAAAAAGTTGGAGTGAAATAAGCTGTGAAATTGGCATTGCAATACTCTGGAGCTGCAAGAACTTTGTCATCTCCAAGTGGGGTTGCTGCTAATTTCGCAATGTCATCGACTAATATGAGATCAGAGTCTAAATAAACCACCTTACTTACACACAGAGGCAAAAGATTAGCCAAATAGCTCCTGGCGTAATTAAGAGTGCAGTCTAAAGCAGAGCGAATTGAAGTGGAAATAAGACCTGCGACAGCCACGTCGACAAAAGGGTAGATTTGGAATTTCAAGTAAGGGAATGAGGTGGCGATGGTGGACCGGAGCTCCGATGCATTAGCAGAAGCCGATGAAACAAAATGGAAGACAATGTTTTCTGGGCAAGAAGTATGTTGAAGAATTGAAAGAATCGCAGCCATTGATCCCCGGATGTAGATAGAGTCTAAAGTCATTGCCACGTGGACTGCTCTGTCGGAGCAGATGGCATTTCTGTCGTCGTCGTCGGCGTTATTGATCGGAGGACATTCTGGTGAGTTGTAGAACTCCGGTGCTTCTCTGAATGATTGTGATATTGTTTCTGGTGAGGAAATAGTGGAAGGTGTTTGAAGAAGGAATAAGAAAGAGAGAAAGAGGAGTGAGATTAGTCGTTTGGAATTCATGTGGAGATTGGAATATTAGTTTTGGAAATCAAGGAGAAAAGAAAGAAAACAACTGGTTTCATTTATTGGACAAGGGGAGAGGAAGCAGGTGAGGAGAACTGTCTTTGAAGTCCAAATGGAGCTATTCGACACGCTTTTAAGCCGAGGAATATGCTTTTCAAACATTTCTGTATTATATATATAGATACATGTATTTGTATTTGACATATGCCAATTGTATAAGTTATGGTGTAGTTGTTAACTTACATTATTCTTTAAAAATATGATGAGGAGTTTGATTTTTGTTCATAAGAATATAAATGTATTTCATGGTCAGATGAAAAAATTCTCTAAATAAAGAATTCAATTCATCCAAAGGGATTAGTAATGCTATCAACATTGTATTTCTTAAATGTTTCCACCAAATGAAAGGACAAGATTAGGAAATTTAAAATTGAAGTGGCTTAGCTGGAGGCTGACCGGGCTGGAGAAAAAGGGATAGGATCACCTCAGCGCAAGGGGGTGTGGTGACGCATGACCGCGCGACACGTGGCAGCAAAGGGGGGTGATGAGGCTAGATGAGGGTCACCCTCATTTAGCCTCACTACCCCCTTGCTGCCACGTGTCGCGTGGTCACAAAGAGGGTGAGGAAAGTTGGGGTGAGGAGATCCCAACTCGGAAAAAAACGAGAGACTTGAGTGCTAAGTCAAATCATTTGGCATGCTGCATCTTTCGTTATCATTGTTGGAGCTTTACGTAATTTCCCTGGGAAAGTTAATAAGTAGCTATGGCCAAATTACTGCAAGACTGTTAACGTTTAACTATACTGTAATTAAGTTTCACTTGTAGAGTTCTAGACAATATTTGATATGGTGTGTGACACCAATTCTTACATGTGTGATTTTGATATCGTATCATGTAGTTCATTTTTAAATTATCAAATACATGAGATTCCACAGTATTACAAGATTATATGATTGACTTTTTCGATTCTTGATAAAAGAAACAAAGTCGTAAAGTTTTTTTTTCCCTCTGATAGTTTTTTTCCCTCAATGAAGGATTTCATTCATCATTGAGATTATGGGTGTTCAGCGAACCAAACTGTTCGCAAGTAGTTCGAGTTTGATACGTATTTGATTCTAGTTCGTTCGTTAATTTTAATTAAACGAGCCAAATTCAAACACCTAATTAGATTTGTTTACTAAAACGAGTCAAACTGTTCGCGAACTGTTCGACTTGTTTAAAAAGATATAGCGTTTTCAAGCTGAATTCGAACAGATTTTAAAGCTCGTTATAACAAACGAGCTGAGTCGAACTATTCGTGAGGCTAACTAATCTAAATTCAAAAATATAATATTTAGCTTGGCTCGGCTCGTTAACATCTACAATTATCATGATCTTTTATCAAGGTTGGAGGTATTGTTTGACTGACTTTCAACCTCCTCAAACCGTAATGATAACTGTCATTAAGATATACTGATTATGTTTGTTGTATTGTTTCAATCAAGATTGGAAGAAGAAAATGAGAGGATGTTACAACCAAGTACACAAATTATCAAATATCGCTAGCAAAAGAATTAATCGCATGTTCTCCCCACATGATACTCTTCGTCTCATATGGCTGAAGGTTACATGTATTATTTTTTCTTTTCTATTAGCATCACATACAGGAGCATTGGAGTAAATGGTAAGGTTGATGTTTTATAATTTTAAGGTCACGAGTTTGAGCCGAAGAAACAGCCTCTTACACAAAAGTATAGAGTAAAGTTACGTACATCACATCGTTTCGCGATCTGTCATCTCCCGATGGAACTCCCTTTTATTAGCATTGGATACATAAAGGTTTAATAACATACAAACAAAATGGTGGAAGGTAGAATATACATATCTTTTCAGATGATAAGTTCTTTTCACATTCTAAACCTTGACTATATTTTCTGGTTCTAATTCTGCCTTCCATTTTGTCAATTACAATGGGTTGCACGTGCGTAATAAACGCCGGTGTCCAAACAGTCCGTTTTGTCTGGAAAGCAAAAGAGTTTGTAAAAATAATTTAATACTGGTTTATGATCTTCCAAACGCCCTAAATTTGTATCTAATGGTATAAATCTTAGGGAGGAACGTGTAGAAAATAAAATTCTATGACTGCTTCATTGGAACATACACTACAATATTTATTTTCCATAAAGATATCATGAATAAAGTGACTTCAAGTGATTCCGTTTGAAATTAATAAAGCTTCTCTGCCGATGGCCGCATATTGTGGATACATGCCGGACAGAGCCACTGTTATTCTTAATATAATACAATATGTTATACTAATTAAACAAAAACTATGATCTTGTACTCGTTCTTTCTCAAACGGGGACAAAGGAAAAAAGATAAAAATTAATGAAAATATTGTACATAATTTATTTAGTGAGATTTAATTAAGAGGAAAAAGGAGATTGTGGATTAGCCCCAAAAAAAAGTTGCCTGAAGTATTTTTGTATGTTTAAATTACAGGAGTACAAGAATAAGAAAGGCTTGGAGCCAAGAGCGAAGACACTAAAATGCGGATCACATATTTTGATTAAAGAAAAACTTTTAGAGACTTCATGCATACTTCAGTTGGTATTCGGATTGGATTTGTCATCAAAAGATTTAGAGTTCGATTTTAAGGACAAATGCAGTATGGCTGTTTCACTGCTGCTAGTCTGAAAGCCTAATTTGCAGTAGGAGACCTTATGTGGATCCTTGAGTAAAGTTTTCACTAATCTAAAAAACCTGTTGAGCTTTTGATTTGCATTGGTACATACTATTAAAGACTTTGGGAGACAAGTTATGGCCATTTGACACCCAGAAAAACTTTTTAGAGTACGAAGATCTATGTATGGACGGTTCCAAAGTCATAGCTGGAAACTTCTCGGGAGAATCCCCAAGTTTAAAAATAATATAGAGTAAGATTTTAGATTGCTCGACTTTATTATTAAGTGATTGTTTTGCAATACGAAAGAATAGGGTTGCTGAAGCATAATTTTCACCGACAGTAGGACTTCAACTTTCAATTGATAAGCTGGAAAATAACCTTTTATTCTTTTTTTTTTCTTGAAGCTCACAGTCAATAAACTTGAGTCTTTAATTTTGTTCTTTGGTCATACCTGGATTTTTTTATTGTAAGTCCAAAGAATTTTATTTTATATAACAAAAAACTTTATTTCATTTCTCCAAATCTATGAATAAGGCATGCCAAATTGTATTGGAGGCAAATTAAAACATGCAGAGCACTCATTCTTCAAATTTGAACTGCTTGCTAAAAGCAGATCACCCCTTCGTCAACTGGTAAGGTCGTTGTTTTACAACCTTTAAATCACTTGTTTGAACATCAGAAACAGTCTCTTTATTAGCGTCACATACTAATAACCTAAAACTATACAAAGGTACATACATACAACTCGAAATTCATCTTGTCCATGGGAGATTAACAATTAATCCCAATTAAGAACATGACTTGCAACTCTTTATTAATTAGTGTCACAGACTGCCCCTAGGGCACAGTCCAATTGGTACTCGGGTTGAAGATTGCCAACAAGTGTCACATATTAATGAGCTAAAACTATACAAAGGTACATACATATACATACACACACATTATCGAAGTTGATTTTTTTTTTTCACTTTTTTGTTGGTCGGGAAGAGGTGTGCTTTTTTATCCTATTGTTCAACTCTTTCATAAATCTAATAAAAATGAAATACGATCTTCTCCATGCAATTATTTATCGTTCATTATGTATTTATATAAGTACATACAGAAGCATGTCTCGCTAGAAGGAAACTCTCTATACTTTGAGATGGGGGTATTATTTGTCTGTCTCTCATTATTCCCACACCCTAACAATAATTTTTGCTGTTGTTGGATATGTGTTGTTGTATATCTTCTTCATTCAGATATATGAAATTCTAATATATAAAAAACACATACACACACTCACACAACCACGAAGGGACGCATCAAAGGTACTTTAGTTTAACGATTCATCTTTCTTGTCGAGATTAAACAAATTTTATTCACAGAGTCTAAACTTGATTTTTCCAAATTAGTTGATGCACTCGATGTGATTGCAAATATAGTCTTCTGTCTGTTCAATCTCCCCTATTCATTTAATACAAGATTTTAACAATTGAATGTATCCATTCAAGCTGGACGTCTTGGATACATATCCTTTTATACGTTCACAGTAGTAAAATTAAATGTACACGCAAATACACGTTTATTTTTGTCTACCAAAGTAACATTATTATCTACTACTGGATAAAAGGGCCCATGGATTGCCAGGTACTACCTAGTTGAGTAGACTTTTCTTATAGTACCAAAAGTCCAATACCTCTCGCCCTGTGGGCCTCCAGTGCTTTCGTCCTAAAGAGCTTCGTAGATGATGTAATCGTAGATGATGTAGATCAGAAACTCAGTAGCTTTCTAAGTTGGTAAGGATTTACCAGAGATTCACTACAAGGTGTCTACTGCATACCGGGCCAGCAATCATCTAATCCAATTAGATCGGATACAATAGCTTTGTCATTACTGGCTTAGACAGTAGTATTGCACACACGCTGTGCGTATCCTGGTTCGAACCTGTTCTATTCTGAAGCAACGTTCCAATCCAAATACCAACTGAACTATTCCTTGAGTAGATTTTTCTCCAAGCAACATTAAGGTCATTTTTTTTAGCTCCCATGACATAGTTTATTCGGGTTAAGACGTTACAACTAAAAGATTAAAGTGGTTTTGAATCATTCGTTTCACATTTGCTGCGTATATCCGGTACTCTTCCACAGAGCACCATTTTTGCCTTCTGCGGTAGTACGTTACTTTGTGCGTTTCGCGACTCCTAAGCACAATTAACTACATAATTTCTGCTGCTTGATAACAAGTGTGCATCGCGATATTATATTCACAAAAATTGTCTCGGCCATCGATAGTTGGTTCTAAGTGTTAAATTTTGACTACTAAAGACAAGTTCAAATTTGGTTGCCTGCGATTTTTCTGGATGCCTGATTTTCAGCCAAATGTGAAACCACGTTGAGGCTTGAAACATGTTCTCACTTTGGCCTAGGAAAACCTAATAAACCTTTTGTTATAATAATAATAATAATAATAATAATAATAATAATACATCGCTGATCTGACCTGCCAAGCTGGACTGACCAGGGCCGACATGCCGATCACAATGTCAGATAGAGATTGTGGATATGATTGTAGACATCCAATCTAATCAAATATTTCATATTGATTAGTTTTATCATGTACATAAAGTATAGAGTCATGATAGGATTTGTATTTACCTCTTTATCATCAAATTAGGCAGTAGATTAACATTAAATGTCTATTGTATTTACTGTAAATTGAATTGATCAAATGAAAAAATGTAGAGATTTCAGTTGCCGGTATCAAAGCAAAGGTTTAAAAGGTAGACTCACATCTTGCCTGACCTATGATTGGCCATTTGTTGTCTCTCTTTATCCAAATCCAGATGTTCATGACTGACTTGTGGTTTGTGATGGAGGGCGGGTCTAAGGCGTGTGTGTATGTCAAGCCACGTTGCCACGTGAGGGCGGGTGTTGAGAATATTGTACCATATCGGACAGTTTGAGATAAAATACATGGGTTATATGAGGATAAGATACCACCACCCATTGAATTTAGGTTTTAAGTTAACATGTGCCATGTAAGCCTAAATTTAAACAGACAAATATTATTTCATGCTTGTGCCTGTAATTAAATGCAAGATTTTTAATTTATGCATTTTTATTTTGTCGGCGTTCTCATATAGGTCATACCAGTGTTACATAAATGCACATGTATATGTACATCATACATATTTGTGTGTTAATAAGTAACTAATTAAGGCTCGAATATTTTTGCTTCTTCTTCTTTTTGATTTACTGAATACATACACATGTCACCATTTCAGGGAGAATGAATCTCTATAATACATAAAATTAATCAAACGTACCAACCATTATTACATAGAAATAAATTATGACACGAATGGAGAATCCACTATTACATGAAAATAAATCACAAAGAATTTTTCACTTACAAGATTTTGAACCTAAGACTTTTGATATTATGATATCAGTTTTAACCACTTAAATTATGTGTTATCCGGGATGCACACATTTACATTAGCAATAAGATAATGTATAATAAGTCCTCACATCAGTTTTCTATAAATAAAGTAGGCATGCACTGAAATCCACTGATTTCGAATCAACCAAACGAACTTTGACTTGAGAAAGGACCTGATATTAAAATTTTCGAAGCATAAATGCAAGAGACAACACTTGTAAGAATTCTTGTTATGCTGAGGTCTAGGCATGGCCAATAAGGGTTGGCTCAATTTGATGTATCAGTACAAAACCGCTGCTGTCATAAGAACGGCCACCATTATTACCCTGATTTGCATGCAGTTATTGATGTAAAGGAAAAAAGTGGTGAAACAATGAGATATCGTCAAAGTTTGCACGATAATGCCCAGAGTAGTGAAGTATTTGGGCATGGAAGAAGGAAAGTGACTTTAGCTCGCATGATTTTATGGAAAAGCTTCAACAATGTGTAATGTATGATTGTATGGGGACACTAAAACCATGTCCCAAAAATGTGATGTTTGGTATGGTCTCACTTGGTACTTTGTATGCAAATGAAGAATGCGTGACCACAATAGTAAAACTTTTTTTTTTTTGTGACCAACCAAAAATTTCGACTTCATCCCTTCCAAAATGTTCACTTTTTCCCCCTTTTTTAGTCTTTGTCTTTCATTATATTTGTGCATGTACACGAGTATGATTATTTTAATATCAGAATCTTTCTATTTGTATTTACTAAATTCCTTCATTAACACACTAACACACCATATCCCTATTATTGTGTTATCTATGCAGATGTATATAGAGCCGGGAGTCTCACTGGAAGCAAATTTTTTATCCTTTAGGATGGAGGTGTTAGGTCCGTAAAACACTCTAAAGGGGGTGAATAGTGTATTAAACAATTTTGTGGAATTTTGTTTTGTGACTCAATTCAAATGGAATTCAAAATCAAAGCAAGAATGAGAGACGAGAGACAATGAATGAGTACACCGGATATAGAATGGTTCGAATCGTAAATGATTCTACTCCACTACCACTTTGTTGCCAAAGTAGGTTTTCAACAACTACTCTTCTTATTAAAGCTAATAAGAACAACCACAACAATACTCACACTAACAACTTAGTGTAACCAACTACAACAACAACTTCTTGCACAAAATACCCTTGTGCAACTACAACAACTACAGCTCTAAGCAAGACCAACTTCTTGCTACCTCACAACTTCAACAAGGTTCTCTCATGAACTTTCTCACAGTGTGTTTAAAAGAAGTAAAGGGGATCACACTTTCTCACTAGTCTAAATACAAGAAAGAGATCAAATAGTTATTGTTCCTCTTGTGTTAGACTCACTATCTCTCAATATACAACGATGAAGAACAAAGAAAGGCTTAACAAGCTTTAAACACTTTTACACATATGAGAGAAATATACAACAAAGAAGAATGAAGCTTGATGATGGTGAAATTGTGTATTTGCCTCATCTGAGTTTCTTCTACTTATAGGAGATGTTCATCACATTTTTGGAGCGTCTCCCATGTCTTCAACTCCATCAAAAATCAAGCAAATATCCAACTAGTCTTTAGGCACTCTAAATTTGAAATTAGTGCTACATAGCCACCCTAGAAAGTCTTAGACATGTTTGCAAAAGTTAAGGAATCATTACACAAATTAGGGAAAAGTCCATAAGAAATTTGAGCAAGATTGGAAAGAGAAAACAACATGAATCTCACTTGGATTTTATTCCAACGGTCATAAAAATTTGAATTCTGGAGGACATCGATCGATCAAAGTGTCTGCCTTGAGAGATCGATGTCCTCCAGAAAGGTTCTGGTTTTGAACCTGCTTGACATCGATCAATCGAAGTCTCCCCTGGAGAGACTGATGTCTCTTGGACTGATAGATCAATGTCTTCCAGAAAGTTTCAAGTTTGACACTGCCAGACATTGATCGTCAAAATCCCTCTTGGAGAGACTGAAGTGACATCGATCGATCGATGTTCTTCAAACTGAGATATCGATGTCTTCCAGAAAGTTTCTGATTTTGGACCTCTGGGACATCGATCGATCGATGTCTCCAGTCTGAGAGATCGATGTTAGACAGAAACTTTCCAAACTTGAACAACTCTAACATAGGTCGATCGAAGTCTCCTTGTGAGAGACTGATGTATACATAGATCAATCTATGTGAAAGATCTATGTCCCATAATGTGTTTTTCTCATCTTTGCATCAATTTCCAAGTGTGGCATTCCTTTTTAACTTAGAGTTAATTGCACCTGGTATCTATACTTGTCCACAAAATTTTAAGTAGCATCCAAACTTTCAATAAACTCACTTAGCAGCCATACTTATAGGGGAAATAGACACCTAGCATCCATGCTGACGTCATAAAGGCTTGCATTTATTTTTTAAAAGTTTATAGAAAAAATAATTCAAAATAAAAAGAAAAACCCCACCCCCCCACCATCGACCTCCCTCCCCTATCTTCCTCCATCTTCATCTTCTTCCTCCATCTTCATCTTCATCCTCCCTAAAATCTATTAGCTGCACTAACCATCTTCTTAACAGCCATATAATATCCTCCACGTTAACATCCACACCCGAATTGAGACACTAACTTATAATCAATCTACTCAAAATGTTAAACATATTACTCATCTTGCTTCTCCCCTGCTCCTAGATTCGCATTAGATAACAGAGAAAATCAGTGGGAAGCACTAATTGCCGGAGCAGTAAACTTCTTGAAAGAGCAAATTCTAACAGAAAGCCATATTTGTCCTTCTGCCAAACTATTTGAAGAAATCTTCCTCTGTTAAAATAATGCCCGTCATTTGAGCCACATTTGCAGCCTCACCCAATTCCCGCCATTGAAGAAAAATCTTCACTTCCATTGCTACATCCAATTCCCAGCTCACCATCACAAAAGGAGGAAGAAACCCCATCTCCCCTAAATATCCTCCGCCGCCGCCGCCCGCAGATCAAACCCCCCTCCCCCCGACCAACCCGCCTCCCTCCTCAATCGCAAATACTTTCCCAGCACAAATTAGAGCCAATGCTTAAAGCAATTGTATGTCAAAATGATCCAGCTCTTTGTTTTCCCCAAAGAGGGAGGTCGATGGTGGGGGGTGGGGTTTTTCTTTTTATTTTTGAATTATTTTTTCTATAAACTTTTAAAAAATAAATGCAAATTGGCTTTATGACGTCAGCATGGATGACAGGTGTCTATTTCCCCTATAAGTATGGCTGCTAAGTGAGTTTATTGAAAGTATGGATGCTACTTAAAACTTTGTGGACAAGTATGTATGCCAGATGCAATTAACTCTTTTAACTTATTCAAAACACCTTTTTACATCATCAAAACATTTCATATCCCCACATGAGGTATTATTTGTCTGTCTCTCATCCTCTCCAGATCCTAGCGATAGCTTTTGATGTCGTTGGATATACTGGTATGCGTGTTGTATGAGTTGTTGGATTAATATATTACTATGTTACTAGAGCACATTGGATTGGACTGGCTGTATGAGTTTTAGATTGGTTCATAGAATTGAAGTAATGGTCCTTTCCCTTCTTTCATTATTAGATTTAGTGACAAGCAGACTTGGATCTAAAATGTTATACGATACATATTCAAGCACTCAAATGCTGACGATATAAGATTTTGAAATTTATACATGCATAAACGCAAAAAAGAAAAAGGCATAGTATATCCCTCATGATGATGAATTAATAATTTGTGAGAGATGTAACATGTCAACCTCATTGATGTAAATAATGTGAACTCAGGGTACAAGTAAGATAATTCACAATATCTATGTACATAAGGTGTTTCAAATTGAAAATTAATTATTTTGTAGATAATATTAGTTTGAAGTATATACAGTAAAACAATATATATTTGTTAACATTATTTTTCATATAAATTTGATATGGGTCCTAGTTCTGAAACATCCAAACCCTAGCTCGAACTCAGATTGAAAAGTAAACTAAATTCTTTCTCGGCTCAACTAGTCTAACACAAGGATTGGCTTGATCTACTTACAAGTCTACACAAATGGATTTGTATCAACCCTACCTTCGCCGAGACAAGAACGGTGGGAATCCGACTAGACCACATTAATATCTGACTTAGCGTTTTTCATGTTATCGTTATGATTACATTATATCACCTATATGGAGAGATAAAAGTAAATATTCTTAACTATGAAAGTATGCGAGTATACTTAATATGAATGCATTACTATGTGCAGAAATATAAGTACATATAGATATGCCACTGTAAGGAACTTTTGGAGACATGGTTGTCTCCTAAAATATTGCTGTAATCTTCTTCTATGACCATACATATATTTGACTTTTCAAATAGAAAAAAAAGAAGAGCTATAGTTATGTTCGCTGTAATCTTATTCTTTAACCATACATACATTTGACTTTTCAAATAGGAAAAAGAGAGATGGTTTTGTTCGGTTTGATAATAAGACAAATTTTATCAATGATCAATTAATAACTTTGAATCATTTGTTAGTATGTCGTGGCTTATCTTTTCCGTTTCATGGGGTAGTATGCCACCACCTAATGTACTTGACGCTCATGAAATAAAATGTCTTTCACACTGAAAAAAGTAACTATCGGGTGTTTTATTATTTACAACTTAACTAATAAGATATATAAATCATAGAAAAACAGGTATAAATGCACTTAAAATAAAAGTCATACTCGTTCTAATTACCTTGTAAAGAACATAATTGCCCTTTTTTGCATCAAACATATTGCTTGTTCACCTAACAAACACATTGCTCAAAACGTGGTTCCCATAATTTAAAAGAGAGACATGTATATGAACTTTGAAAGTACTCATTCCGCGTACGGGCAGGTATGGGGTCAATGTCTTTTTTTAGCAGAGGAATTGATAACGTTGGACTTTAGGATTTTTCTTTTTCTTGAATCGTCAGAGGTTGGGCCACATTCTCGGATCAGACAAGAACCGGCGTGGTGGCAAGCCATGTGGGTCGTCAAGAAGCTGCCCAGAAGCTCCATTTTTTAGTCCATTTATTCAATAGTTTGGCAAAATTGTTTTACTCGTCTCTAGTGATACATTTTCTTGCGCTTGTTTAATCTTCTTACCAAACAAGCTCGACAAGGGTCGATTGGCCCCACATGTACAACAATACCAGCACAGATTTCCTTAGCTTTTTCTGGGAAATAAAGATATAGGAATAAATAAGCCTAAACCACATATGATCGCCATGTCTTTTGTCCATCCTTTATGCATATTTTAATAGTGTAACATGAATCGCATGGCTGAACAGTTAAACTGAAATGGTCCGCAAATGCATGAATGTATAAAACTTCAGAATTTAAATAACATTAGAATTTCGAATTTGAAGTTATAGTCGAGGGCATGATGAAACTGTGGAACACTGGCGTCCCTTCTTTATGTATCCGCAGTACACTACATCATTGAGAACCAGGGCCTGGGCTATGCCATTTTCCGGGAAGATTTTAAAGTGTGAGAAATGTAGTGTTATCACTATCAGATTAAATTAAATGCATATTAGAATTGTCATGGATCACCATCATGCTCCACAACAAGTTGATGAATTTTATTGGGTCAACTACTTGTCCGAAAAAAGATCATGCATGCTTATAAAGAGTAGTGGAAACATAGTAATGGAAAAAAGATCCATTACCTTGAAACTAAACACTTGCAGTTACTGTAGGATCTTCCTCAACTCTAAGGAATGGGAGATAATCTCCTCCTCTCCCACCCCACACACACGCACCCCAAAACAACTTGCAAAACTTCCGACAAAGCTTTTCCATGGCTGCAAACAACTCGAAATCCATCTTGTCCATGGTTAAGTTCAAAGTCGTACAACACAAACTCAAGCTCGGATTCGTATATGGTTCATGCTCCCAAGTAGACAGACCTTTGTAATTTGGACTACCTAGCCAGCAGCTTTATATATATTATGTTTTGTGTTCCAATAATATTATTTAGACACACACACATAAGTATGTATGCTGGAAATTTAGTCTTGGAAGACATAGAAGATGATAAAACAATGATGAAACCAACATAACTAAGTGAAAGTCCATAGAAAATTAAAAAGAACGTCAATACAATAAGTCTCACGAGTCTTTTTGACGGTTTTTGATACATCTTTTTGATGGTTTTTGATACATTTTTATGACGGTTTTTAATATCTTGATGGGAGCTTAGAATAAAAATGGTGATCTTATAAACTTTTTTGACGGTTTTTGATACCTTCTTATGACGATTTTTGATATCTTGATCGGAATCTAGAATAAGAATGGTGATTTGATGTTTATTGAGAATCCCACATTAGTTAATTTGAGAAAAAATGCATGGCTTATATGAGGATGAGGTTCCACCACCCATTGCTTTAAGGTTTTGAATGGATATGGGCCTCACCTCATGTAACGCAAGTTTCAACATGGTATCAGAGCAGGTTTAAAATGTGGACTCACCTCTTGCCTGGCCCATGATTGACCACTTAATGTTTCCTCTCACCTAAGTCCAGATGTTCATGCCTGGCTTGTGGTTTGTGATGGCAGGTTGTAAGGCGCGTGTATGTCAAGCCAAGCCACGTTGCCACGTGCCTGGCTTGTGGTTTGTGAGGGCAGGTTGTACGGCGCGTGTGTATGTCAAGCCAAGCCACGTTGCCACGTGACGGCGGGTGTGTATGTCAAGCCACGTTGCCACGTGAGGGCGGGTATTGAGAATCCCACATTAGTTAATTTGAGAAAAAATGCATGGGTTATATGAGGATGAGGTTCCACCGCCCATTGCCTTAATATTTTGAGTGGATATAGGCCTCACCTCATGTAACCCAAGTTTCAACAATGTTCGCATCTGCTACATCATTTGCCATTTTCACCAGCTTGCGAGCGGAAGTTCATGCTACTGTATTTGGGGCTCGCTAGTGTTTGTCGCACGGTTTTTTATAGGTTTCACTAGCAATTAGCATATTTTTGTTGGTTCCACTTGCAATCAGATTACATGCTGTTCCGAAGGGTAAAGATCACGTACGAGCACTAGCCTGATTAGATTTCTAAGCTCTCTGTTGAGTATACAAGATTTAAACTGTAACTCCTTTGTGCCCAGGTGATACGGCCAAAGGAAGATAAATGATACGGCCAAAGGAAGATAAAGATGGAGGAATTTTTGAAAGATAAGTCAAAGGAATTTTGGAAGTCAACTGCAAGATAATTCAAGATAAAGTTTCAACCCCCTTTTGAAGATATCTCCAAGCTTATCCAAACATCAAAATTGATCCCCAAAGTCATCAAATTAAGGGAAAGAATCGGCTGGACAACAAATGGCAAAAAGAACGTCACTTTTTAGATAGTTTTAGAGACATTATAGTTTATCTCAGTTTAAACGTTTGATAGAATTTTTAGGATAGAGTTTATCTTTCTTTTTGATTGTTTTTGGGCTAAAGTTCAGCCTCTTATTTAGATATGGCCGCTGGCCACACAACAAAAACAACGACATATTTTTATTCAATCAAATTTGAGTTTTGGTTTTCTCTCCCAAAAGGATGGAACCTTGTTTTCTTGATTTTGCACTAAAAATCAAGGCTAATATCTCTCAATCTTGAGCAAATTGAGGGTGACTGCCAAGGGTTGAAGTGACTGTCTAGGAGGGCCTATTGGAGGTTTGCCTACAAACGCACACTTAAATCTGAGGTATTGCTTAAGCCGGCGATTTTGACACAACGGAAGCAAGGAGAAGTTTACTTCTTTGTGCCTAACCCCTTGTGGATAGATTGTTGGAGGTGGAAGAGTGGATCCTACCCGTGTCAGCTTGCATCAATTTGGTATCAGAGCCCCAGGTCACTCAATTCCACCAACTATCCTGCATTTTTTTAAATTTTTCTTCAATCTGAAATTCTCATCCTTTTTTTTTTATTTATCGTTATTCAGAAAAAAAAAAGGCCGAAAAAAAATTCATCAAAAAAAAAAAAATTCAGCCGAAAGTCATCA